>WHVD01000314.1:0-53351 GCA_015178975.1 Hysterangium stoloniferum | reverse complement strand
GACTGCTCTCAGACCATCAACCTTATCGTGCTTAAAGCATAAAATGTACTATATGTAATTTGTGAATGATTCAATGCAACTTGACACAGTCTGATAAGGAGACATCTGAATAAATAGAAAATTGGGACACATAATTGTTCATATGTAAGTTAAGTGCCAAGTAGTCACAAACGCCTGGTGTGAGGTATCAACCTCATCTCATCATATTCTCTTAATCTTTTGTGGATTATTTAATATTTCTTTCGAATTTATTGTATTTTTATTATATTTTTATTGTGAAATATAAGGCCTTATTCCTTTTAACCTCACAAAATAATAACATATATGAGCTCATATAATGCTATTATATCTTATTTATTTTATTATAATTTTTAACTAATTATTTATATTTTATTTACTTAGTTATTGCTTTTCGGCACTTGTCTGTGCATTTTTGGAGTCACGTGACCTATTAGATAAGACTCCGGGATATCACACAAGTCACGAATGTGACTGTAACGACTTACTCGAGTCATAATTTGATTCCGCCGACTCATCAAATGCTTCTGTTCCGGGACCGCGGCCTTGAACCTTCATGTTCAAGCCAAAGGTTGGAACCCTTGTCTCAGAGAGGGGCATCACATGGTAAATAAAGGGTAAAATATAAGTAGAATATGAGGTCATTATGACCTAAATAATGACCTCATAAAATAAATAAATGGTTAAATATTTAGTTATCAAAATGTATATAAGGAGGGCCAAGTTTCCAATAAAATCAATCTATCACACACATATTTTACTTCACAGCTCAGAAGCCTATCTAATCATCCTAAGGACAATAATAACCTTAGTCTGATACACTAACTGCAAGCACCTACACTTGCAGAATCTTGAATCTTTGTCCGCAACTCTTGACCTTAGCTAATCATTTAAGTTCCCCCAGCCTCACAGCTACCCTTAGGCTTACTAAATACACAGTAAACCTAAAATAAGTATCCTTACTGAAATCCCTTCCAACCCTAGATTATTCAAGCCCAGCCCTAAGTTTATTGAATTAGTCAAATACAAGCACTCAGATAATCCAATACAAATTATTTTATTTACTAATAAATTATTTAACACCTTGTTAAATAACTATTAATAGTTACAAATAATAATACAAGAATACGAAGCTTTATATCAAGTCTCTGCTAAGTTACTATGCATATATTCAGCTTCTAGCCTCTATTCTCAAAGAATAGTTGTTTTATTTGCTAAAAGAGTCATATATTGTTCTATTGAACCTTTAAATAATCAAAATAAGCATTGATTTGAGTTGTTTAAGCTTCATAGCGCAGCTCATTAATCTATCAGTATTTAAATTACTGGACCTTTGCTTATTTTATTGTTGAAGCTCTGTGACACTATAGCATATATTGAGCTATCTAAGAGAATCCCCTGAATACATTACACCTGGACCTTTCCTAATGCTTTGGTTACCTGAGCTCCTTCAAGGTTTTTCCTCACTGAAATCTACATACATAATCGTTCTGATGTACAACATAGTGATTATTTTATGAAGATGGGTTTGATGTGGCAAGGGTGCATGAAGAAACCGCATTGCTTGCCATTATCCTGACTAGACTCTCATTGAGTTGGGTTTCTTCCTTATTACAAATTTCGATACAATTAAACAGGAAGCATGGAAATCTCACCGGATAAATGCATGCTATAATTAGCAGTGTGAATGAACCTCAATAGTGAGTATAAATATCACCCACTATGTCCCTCACAAAATATATTTTTGTGTACAGTTTTAACAGTGGAAAATTGATTTAAAACAAAGGCTACAACAATGATTTCTAGACTTTCACATCAGAAATTGGAGATCTATGACCATTGTAGATGGTCAGGTATGTAGATTACCTAGAATCCTCTGTAAAACAATGAATTATGGTTAGTCTATGCCACTGATATGCACTTTGTAGGATTAAAATAAACTTGAAGAGAACCAACTTGGATGTGAGCTGCCTTTGATTTACTTATGTGGCAAATCTCTTACATCATTTGGTTTCCAGGATGAACAGTGAACGATTGAGATGAACCCTGGCACCCCTTCTTTTTAGCAGACAATGGATATAGATTTACAAGTATCAGATAAACCCGGTGTACAACCTGCATACTAAGTAATGGCCAGTCCCAGCCTACCAATGGAGAGGGACATTTGTAGACAAGGGTGAAGAACTGACCTATGAAAGTGAAAACAGCATAGGAAGCATGATGGCATAATGGAGAGTGACCATGGGGAAATCAACCTGAGCTGCAGGTCAATAACGAGAGCGCTAGTCAATGACAGCCTACACACAAGAGCATGCACAGGAATATCCTCGATGACTTTTGTTATTATTCCTTTCTTCTTCATAAGCCATTTTAAGTGTGACATATTCCTCTTCAATCCTCTCCTTCTTTTCCCTTTCATTCCCAGCTATCTACTGGAATAATTCATCATTATCCAACAATATCTCACAATATGTACCTCTTCAAGTCTCTTCTGATCCTTCCTTTCATTCTCAGCACCCCCATTCTGAGATGCTCCACATGCTCCACAATGTCCAGGAGCAGGGGGATCTGCTCCAGGAGCCATCCAGGACAAATACCATTTTACTGATGCTAATGAGCTTTGATAAAGTGAATGGCTCTCTAATACTCCTCAGATCCAATGAGTTGAGTATGTCAAACTCCAGCAATGGCTCAAAGAAGGAATAGTACTGTCAGAACAAAATTGGAGCTTGTCTGAGACATCCTGGGAAGAGGACAAGATGGAAACTTCAATGGATATATTGGTCAAAGAATGAGGTGGAGACTTTCTGCTCATTTTCATGGATCCTATGTTAGGGTTGGAAGCAATTTCCCAAAAAAGTAACTAAGAGGGAAATTAGGGGTAGGATGAACAGTGGTGGGAGGGTTAGATGCATGATGTTCCTTGTTCTTCTCCTTCTCAAGTCATTCCACAAGGCCATAGGACCTTCTAGGAGTTTCCTGGGGGCTTTCCCTTTGTTCAATGAGATTGCATAAAAGAAATTCATACTTTGGATAGGCACCATCTTGTTAAACTCAACATGCTCTACTGGAATCTTGTCAGATCCTTGTTTATCACAAGGCAGCCGGAGCATCTATAATTGGAACCTTAGTCACCTTCTGAGTATCTGTGAAGGTGCCACTCTCCCTGTAAAACAGGAATTTTCCATTGTTGCTACTCATGATGTAGTGGTGTAGATAAATGACGAACTGGGAGCTGAAATGAAGGGGATACACTAACATTATCTTAGTGCCTGGTCAGTCTTAAATAGTGGATAAATATACAAACATGAGGTTGGGTCTTACTATGGACAAAGTCCAAGTTTTTGACATGAAAGGAGGTAAATGTGAGGTGGTGCCTTGAGGAGAATGACACATTAGTATTCAAGATAGCCCTTGGGTTTTGGGAAGCAAGTAGTAAAGACACCCAGCTACTCTATTTTTGTTCAAAACCTTGATGGTGTGTTAGGGAAACTGATTGAAAACCATGTATTTCTGTTAGGAGCCACCTTTTCAGAACCCCATCTGTAGTATTCACCTTACCAGCAATCTACCATTCAATGCCTCTGAGGCCATTTTCAGGGACAATGGTGTCACAACAACACATTTGTTGAGTGATTTCCTTTTAGAGTCACACATCACCATTTTCCTCATGATGGCCTTTTCCTATTCCTTGTACCATTTACTTGTGGTATTCACTTTCTTTTGAATTCCTATTGTTTTGTTTAATCTGTACATTCATCATTTTGATCTGTTACCTGTTTGCCACGTTTCACTCTTCCAACTATGCTTGTAATTCCATTTTGAAACTCCATATGTCCTATACCATTTTGTGGGACTAGGTAGTATAAACTCCTTTACCTATACTCTACTATTCCTCAGTTTGAATTTTGACTTTGGTCACCCTGTTCTAGTCTTCACACAAGCTTAACACAAGTACTCAGTCCTTTGGCCATTTAATGCACCTTCAACCTTAGGATTGGGCCCTGTAAGGGAGTGAGACTCCCTACACTGTGATTTGGAAATAATTAGTTCTATTGATAGTCCACATCCCATTGTAGTCCACATCCTATTGTAGTCCACATCCCATTGTTGCTTACATCCCATTGTTCTCCACTAGTATATATTATGTACATGTGGATTTCAATACAGTAGTCGTTTATTCCCCATCACTCATTCTAGTGTCTGTCTGCACCTGCATCAGATACTAGTCTTACAGCCCTCTAGTTACTAGCTAAGTGTTGATTGACTGATAGTTTTGATATGTATGTACTTCTTGTTTGCTTGAAATACCAGAGCAACCAGGCAATTTGGGTGGAAGTCAAGCCCCACTTGTTTTAGAACTGGAGCCCTGGTTAAGTACATATGTACAGACCTCCCAGTCTTCGACCTAGTATGCTCTGCATCCCAACCCCTTCCCAATTTCTACATAATCCTGTCCTTCAGAGAATTGAATGAAAACCGGGATTTTCTATGCAAAAAAAACCCTATGCCAAGACAAGGTTTTTCTTAAAGTTTTGTCAAAGGAAAAACTTTCAACAAATGTCGAATCTAACTGTGTTTGAAATCATTGAAAAAGTTATATATTTCGACAAAGGTTTCCTTGGTCACAAACACTATGGAAATGTGTTTGTGAAATATTGACAGTTTTCCCTGTATTTTCCTTGAAGGTCTTTCAAGGTGAAAAACCCTGCACCAATTTTTACAGATACAGCATAACAATCATCCCCAGTTGTCACAAATGATTTGTGACAAATCGTGCAAATCGGTGTGAATGAGCGACCAATCGTCACTCATCACGCGTACAGCTCCCGTGACATTGTTTCACGCTCACACCGTTCTATCTCAGATATATAAATCATAGATCTAGCACGCTATTTACCGGTCCGTTATACACCCATTATAACAGACTGAGTTTATTCGTGTGGTCACGGTTCTGCCAGTGTGGCGGGAATAGTGAGAAGGTCCATGCTCTTGTAGGATTTCGAACGAAAGGTTGCGAATTAGTGTAATCAATGTTTTGGCGATTAGATACGATCCTTTCCAGTGCTATGCAGTTCAGTCTTCGTTCACGGAGCCCCATTAATTGCCTGGGTAGCTGTGTCACTGAACATCCTTTTTGTAATAATTTCAAATAATAACACGTACTCTTCAGCCTTGTCCTGATCCACGCACCGTTTTCAGGAGGACTTGACATGCTACAATCGTTGTCGGAGAAGAGCCCGTATCTACTTTGACCATCATGCCTGATTGTAATTCACCCGTAAGAGCTTTTAACCCAGTGATATGTGGGGCGAATGAAAACTTTCTGTATGATTCCAATGTGGGAATATGTTGATCAAAACGGTTGAGTGCCCATGTGATTTCAAATGCAGCTCATAGTATATACGAGGTTCTCGATTGGGATGACTCCTTTTATGTTTGACAGTGTATTCAATAATGATAATTCCTCAATGTTTCTTCCAACGTATATATTACCAATTATATAACTGTACTCCACGAATAATTGTGTCGCTCTCGGCACTGGAGTAAAAATGTCTACCCAGTCTTCCAGTTTGAAACTCAGGAATGACAAAAATTTCAAACCGTTGCAAAGCGCTTGTCTAATTTCATAGTAATATACATTCACAGAACATGGGGGACAAGAATAATGAATTATGAGCTAGTACGCCGAGATCTAAGCACTCCGGATACCAAGGAGCATCTGGACACACGCTTCTGTGACGTCCTTCCAGGGTGCTTTGGAAGGATCCTTTGATTCGGCCATCAAGACGGCATCGTGTCGATTCTCACACATGATGTCAATACGATCGCCGGCCCAGTACGACGGTGGATGTCTCCTTGATAGGCCATAGACGAAGAGGGATCATGAGACCAGCAAATTCGCGAGAATATCGCCTGTGTGACATACATCTCGTCCAGGCCGGCTTCCGCAGTTATGCGACTTTCGCGGATATACTCTTTCTTAGACATATTACGAATGACTCGTACCAGAGGCGACTTTTCATCAACAATCTCTTGAAAAATGCGCCAATCATGTGACCCTGTTACCATTGCCGCTGGAGGAAATATACCATTGCCTTCGTCCCAGTCTTCAAACTCACGAATCCACGAATACAGACCTTCTGCTTCCGAAACTTCGGCAAGCTCTTCCTCAGTAAGAGTCATCATTCAAAACATAATTTCCAACAAAAATAATACGATGGTGGGCCGCAAGAGGAAAGAAGACAGTTTCCATTGCCTCTGGTAGAGCATCCCACATCACCCAGCAGGTTATTGCAAAGGAGACGGCGTCTTCGACTTGGAGGGCATTAAAGATGGAGAGTTGAATATCATATGGGAGCTGTTCAATTTTAGTTTTTGGGTATTTGGGACTACATATTCTGTTAGGAATGTGATTATTTTTGAGAGAGTGTAAACATACCTGCCATCCCTAGGCCGAACAATAGACCAATTCCTTTCGATATTTTCCATTAAAACATCACACGTTACAGGCCAGCATAGTAGTACTATTATGTTAGGTTGTTCGTTCCAAAAGAATTCGCCTAATTTTAACCCGGAACGGTTGAGGGGGATGAGTCGTTGTGCATCTATATCGGCTCTTAAAGGTGACGTTAGCGATGGCAACTAGAGTAACAATTATTGAAATTATCTACACACATATGCCAATACTGTCCAATTTGGAAAGAGAAGAATGTTGTTTCAGAAGAGGCGTCAGGTGACCGCAGTTAATAATTTGTTTAAGCGGGGTTTTAAAAAAGGTTGGACGAAGGCGACGCGTCACACATATCAGTCTGCAGCTCGACACCGCGTCCAGAAAGAATTATACAATATTGTTTCACCCTGATGTCAGTAGGTAGAAAGAACCAATTTGCGACCTAACTTCTGATTGATGTAAATGTATCAAGGAGTGTTCCATGTGGGACCTCTTGTGTGTGGCTGACGTTTGTTGAAAAGTAGGCGTTGTGTAAGAACACATCTCCCACCAGCCATGCGGTTCTATTGAGCCGAGAATCTGCGGGGTAATTGAAACTAAAGGAGAGGTAATCATTCAACAGGTAATCAAATTTACTGTAATGTACTCATGTCCGGCCGGATGCCGTTTGTGCATGTTCTGCAGGGTATAGTCAAATTACGACATCCAGTTGTGTATATTGTAATTTAATCCGGATTGATCAGGAATAGTTGTTTTTTTTTTTACCAAGGGCTCCACTATTTTACCGCCAATCCATACTGCCCTAGGATATACAAGCACGGGTACGATATTACTCGTGGTGTTTCCAAAAAAAGGTGCCCAATTGTTATATTTATTTTGCTTGTGACATGATCAAGCCGCACAACAAGTGATCACTCCACTTCATCTGATGACTTTAACCTCATGCTTCAATTCCCAATCTGTTGTACAAAGGATTGTCCTACCACTCTCATTGTGCGACACACAAGGCTAGGTCGAGCTCTCCTGACGTCTGGTACTCGATTATTCCTTCCCCAGACGCTAGGAGATCCCAATTTGGAAGCGTCTGCGTCAGGATCGGGCTGGTAGGAAAGTGTCATAGGCGGATGTAAGACGGTGCTGGCAGGTAAAATATTGTGAACATACCTTACGATGGGCCCAATGAGCGAAGAAACCACATTCAGCTGGTTGATGTGATAGGTGATAAGCGTGCTGTCATCTAAGAAGGTTTTCAAGCAGCAAATACTCCAAAATAGGGGATGTGATGTCCTCCAATCAACATGACGTGACAATGACGCCATATGCATATTTGTGTTGTCCACTAAAACTTCAACACAGCTCTAGCAATATCCCGAAACCATGCATCTTGGTGGATGCAACACGCGAGAAGCCGTATCTGATATTCATAAAAGGAAGGCGGTTGTGGGTGATTTAGTCAGTTATGATTTTTGTGGGCTAAATGAAACGTTGTGATGTCGCGACGCACGGTTGTAATGCAACCTCCAATCACCGTGAGCTCCTCTACAAAAAGCTGACGCACGTGGCAGATCGCTTCCACGATGTATACAAGGCCGAACATGGCAAAGAAGTGACGAAATTCTGATAGATAACGTGCGATGTGTATTATAAATGTTGATGTAACCTCATTAAAATTAGTGTGTAGCGGTGAGTTGACTAAAATGTTGTAAAGTGATGGCTTAATCGCAGTTGACGTATTTCTATCTAATCAATAGACACCGGAACACCATATGAAGGCCGAAGCCAAAGATAGCATAACGCAAGTAGTGTGACCTTTGCTACCGTATACAAAGTAAAGGCACCGGGAACCAATCATTTAACACCATTGGGGCTCTTCGTTCAATTTGAAGTGGATATGTGGGTCTACAAAGATGTCGGAATTTCGAGTGTATTCAACATTGACGCTGAGTTATCCTTACTTCATTAATTCGACAGTCTCTTGGAGTATTCTTTCCAGTCTTGGTAGCGTTAGACGGCTGCGCAGAAACTTGCTCAAGACAGCATCTTGAGATAACCGACTTAATGATTTAGCTGTATATTGTCAGCTTGGCCATCAGCGAAGCTTTTTTTGCACTATAGAGGACTTTCATTCATCCTTTCCAAACAGAGTCCACAGTAACACCCGTGGCCTTTTCCAACACTTGAAGATGTCCCATGACTCCGTGAGATAATTCCCCAGTCCTCGACATGACTGCGATACAGACTGACGTCGGACATCTTGTTGGTGGATATCGTAACAACGGTGGGTGGGTCACCCATGCGTCAACCCAAATCTCTATATGGTTTACAGACAGTTGTACCCCATCCTTCTTGAAGCTTCTCCCTGTCTTGCAAGGTTTGCCTGCAGCTACGACATAAAACTCAGCCTCGCCCTCGGTGACTTTCGCGAGGGACATCGTGGGTGATATTTATACTCGGTATTGAGGGTCATTCACACTGCCACTTATAGCTTGCATTTATCCGGCGAGATTCCGTGCTTCCCGTTTAATTGTATCGAAATTTGTAATAAGAAGAAACCCGACTCAGTGAGGGTAATGGCAAGCAATGTGGTTTCTTCATGCACCCTTGCGACATCAAACGTATCTTCGTAAAATAATCACTACGTTCTACATCAGAACGAGTATGTATGTGGATTTCAGTGAGAAAAAAGCTTGAAGGCGTTTGTGACTACTTGCCGCTTAACTTACGTACGAACAATTGTGCGTCACAATTTTGTATTTAATCAGGTGTCTCCTTATCAGTCCGTGTCAAGTTGCATTGAATTATTCACAGATTACATATAGTACATTTTATGTTTCAAGCACGATAAGCTTGATAGTCTGAGAGCAGTCGGCGGCATAGCAAGTGGCAAGTAATCGGAACCAAACCCAAATGAAACCGAACAAAAAATGATGCAATCAGAGAAAGTCAACAAAAAGAATGAAAATATTTGGTTTGGACAAGGGTGAAACGCGGCTTGGTTCAACTCGTTAACTTCAAGAACATGGCTGAATCTAAAGGTCTGTTTGTTAGTACTTATGTGTCATCTAAACAAGATGTCAGAATGCAGTCTCAAAATGTTTATCATGAACGGGAGCTTACCAGAGTTTCGAGAGGGCTGATAACCATGTTACACTCTGAGACGGCCACAGAGGGGGAGTGCTGGCGATGGACAACCAAACCGTTAGTTGGGACCGCTGCAGATCGGATGCGCTCAGGACGAAAAAATCACTGTACGGGAGCGAGAGGAACTTACGGTTACATCGTTTCAGGGCCGCCATTCGCCGGATTTCACGCATCCCAGATGATACAGTCCGAGGTAGGCCGGGGTCGAAGCCAGAAAACCCTACGAAATCGGAGTTAGTAACCCGATATTGACTTCCTGCAAAGAAATATATAGGTGTATAGAGGTGTTAGTGTCTAACTTACGCAATATATAGGATAATAAACAACTCACTGGGTGATAATTTTGAACATTGTCTCAGGTCCACCAGCCAATCTTGAGTCGGCTCAGTACTATGTCGAATTGGCAGAAGTGGGTGCTGACGCAGCCGTGCCTCGGTTACGGTACTGAAACATTTGCGTTAGACGAGACCAAAACAAATGAGAATGCGGCGTACTTCAGCAGTCAGGAATTTCCAACCAGGCCTTGAGTGGATGCCCCGGTACCAAGCCGCTGAAAGACCAAGAAAGAGGGAAGATAACGTTAGAAAGGACTACGACGGTTTGAGAGATGGACGTACGTTTAATTATCCACCACGCAGAACCTCCTCAGTGACGGCTCAGATGCTTTCACAGCAGGTATTCGGCCTAGGAAACTCCAAAGACACAGTACTCACAAACAGACACAGCTGAACGATAATGAATGGGTCGACATATCGAGAAAGGTGATAAAACAACGCACCCCGTTCTCAAAGATACGAGCCAGAACCAACCGAGTGACCCCACTAGCCCATTAACCAGAGAAATGGATGAAAAGAAAGAAGTAGAAATATCCAAAGAAAGAAGAAAAAGGAGGAGAACTGGAAAAGAAAGAATTATGTCTGCCCGCTGCCACTACTCCTCGTCCGCCGCTGCCCCTACTATTCGTCCGCCGTTGCCCCTCTTACCCCTGCTTTTGATTCTGCCCCTGCTTAATCGGCTTTCTTCTCTTTCCCCCGTCGGGTACGTTGTGGTGGAGGCGCAGCCCGAGGCAATGGTTCCATCCGAGCAGCTAGAGGTCCGCCGAATGTCTTTGACGAACGTTGCAGTGGGTCGTTGGACATGCGGGACTGGTTTTCCAACCCGTTGCCACCTCAGTTCAGGCGTAAGTGCTGTCGCACCGAGGCATTAGCCACTTGCCTATATGGTAACAGGTAAGTATAATCGCCAATATTAATGACACGAAATCATACTTGTCTAACCGTGTTGGCGGTTCTCCTCTGTTATTAAAGGCCTTGTCTCGCCTCTCTTTTCTCTTTCTATCGTAATGGGGCTGAGGTGTTAACGACTTATGTTTGAAACGCTTTTTTCTGCTAAGAAATCAATGTTAGTTGGTGTCAGAAATATAGCCGACGGGATTCACCTGGAACCCGAAGACGTTCCCGCCCCGGAGGACGGATTGTGTGAGACATGCGAACTATCACCATGTCCTTTATACCGGCGCTGGTTCTTAGGGTCGCGCATTGATGCAGGCGACCCGTCAGATTCGGGTTCGTCCCGGTAAGGACGCCTGGGATGTCCATCAGTCGGAGAGCTTGTGCTTGGTGTCACTTTAGGAGCTGCGACCGCTAGGGTGGTCGTCACTTTTGTGTTTAATTTGGTATTAAAATAAGTCACAACTAATGAAGTATTTCCTGATATTTGAAGTCAGGGAAGTCAGGAGGTGAAGACCTTGGCCTCGGCACAGGATCCGGGCTGCTCAGAAGCTCGTCCGGCAAGCACACCGTGCCAAGTACCGTCGTGTGAGGGCAGTTCCTGAATTTAATGAGAGTTAAGGACGTATGAGAGAAAAGAGTGGTGCAACGTACTGCGTACTAGATGATGAGCCACCCCAGATGCCCCTAGACGACGTGTCTGCATAGACTTCTATATTTGCAAAAAATATCAATTTAGTCAATGACAAATTAGAATTAAGGCGTAACTACCTTGTCCGTATCCATGATTATTGATCCCTTCACTGTCCATCGCGGTGGGGGTAGCGCTAGCGTGCGGGGGGTCGAGTTGGCAAGACACAGCATGGTGAACGAATGGGACAACCGGGAGCAACGCTGTCACAGGCATATCTGCAATTATCGCGGATTTTGATGAGTTTTTATAGATCCGGGAAAAGGGATGAAGTGTACGAACCGAATGCTGGCGAACACTTTCTGATCAGTGGCTTCATCGTCGTGGTGGAGGAGGGAAGATTCTGTGAATAGTACGACAGTTAAGTAATATATTATGAAAAGTAAAAATAAACCACACGAACCCGGTACCATATACTCCGATCCATCATCACCGGCAGTTTGTGACTTGGGTATTGGTCTTGGGACTGATGTGGGGATGGAGCATCTCATCGTTAGGTCCTGTTTAAATTACGTCAAATGAATATACGATTACATTAATTAAACGATGTCGGACAAACCTTGCAAAATGCTCTGCGCAAATGATCCTGTGAACAGGGATCCATCCAGCATGAGAGGGCCGTACTCTCCAAGGTCGACCCCCTTCCCTTTGTCTTCCCCGAGATACGTGGGGTATAGTCCGAATCTTCATCGGAGCCTTTGATGTGACCGTCATCCACATCCATGATTTTATGACCGGCAGTTTGTGACTTGGGGCGGATCGTGGTATTCGCCTTGGGAACGATGTGGGGATGGAACGTGCCAGCATTGGTCCTGCTCAAATTAAGTCAGTATATGATGACATTAATTACACGCGTCGGACAAACCTTGCAAGTGCTGGGAATACGAGCCTGTGAACAACGACCCATCCAGCATAAGGGGCCCATACTCTGTGGGATCGACTCCCTTTCCCTTGTCTTCCCACGAGATACGAGGGGTAGGGTCGGAATCGGCGTGGGTGCCCTCGAAGTCCCCGTCATCCACAGCAGATGATTTATAGGCCGGGTCGTTGCCCTCGACATTCCTGTCATCCACAGCGGGTGGGTGATCATCCGGGATGCCCTCGACATGACCCGCATTCACAGCGGGTGGGTGATCAGCCGGGTTGATGCCCTCGACATTCCCGTCATCCACCGCCGGTGCGCGATCAGCCACGTGCGCGTCTTGAAAACGAGAGTATATGAAATAGCCGATGGCGCAGAACAGCGTGAATACGAGAGCGATGTATATCAAGGCAATACACGCATCGCCGATCACCGCAGCATGTCTATGAACATCATTGTCAAGTATCTCACTATTGATTGCTGCATATAACACTGACCGTTGCTTGAGCTCACGACAGATCGTCTCCTCGACGTGTACACGCAGGGCGTGTGGCAGGTGCGCGACGCTGCTAGGTTCGCCTTTGAATGCCTTGCTCATCAACACCGTGGCAAGGCTGCCTTTTGATAATGGATGCAATCTAACGGGAGCGTAACCGGTAAGTGACAACATCACAGGCAACAAATAATAGCCACCGCCACTCACACATCGTTGGAGCAAACCGAATATAAGGAGTGTTTCATGTCACTCACTGGAAGCAAACCAAACAACCTTGCAGCCTGCTCTAGGTTTAACTCGATGGTTGCCAATAGCTTGAATCCTGTGACGGCAGCCGCGACGGGCCTGAAACCTTGGTTGAAACGCGGGAGCTGGTAGCCAAGTAATATGGATATATCCGTCAGTATATCCAACACCTTGAACTGCGTATCCGAGACGCAGTGGTGAAGGATTACTGATAATATTCTTTGCAAGGCGGTGTTGACATTGGTGCTGTGGCAGTAATATGAGTATGGTGGAATGGGAGAAAGAAGGGCAGATACACGTACAAACACAGGAACATTGCTAGGATTATCACGGCCGTCAGAGTGATTCCGCTCCGGACCACAATAGTTTTGGTGAAGCTGAGGGGCTTCATCGTTGTTGTGAAAGTTATGATTTTTGGATTCGGTGGTGGGGTGGTAAGGAACAAGGCTATACCAAT
Organism: Hysterangium stoloniferum; assembly: GCA_015178975.1. Classification (NCBI taxonomy): domain Eukaryota; kingdom Fungi; phylum Basidiomycota; class Agaricomycetes; order Hysterangiales; family Hysterangiaceae; genus Hysterangium; species Hysterangium stoloniferum. The sequence continues at coordinate 39,757 of WHVD01000314.1, read as the reverse complement.
GGGCAATATTAGAGCGCCAAAAATATCAATTGATAGCATTAGGAACAATGCATCCAAACTTGGAAGATCAAGAAATGTGGGGCAGTTTGTATAGATATTTATTAAGGCAATGAATAATGATTGTCAAGTGTCCCGCACAGCCTGACCCGTTTTCTTAAGATAGATAAAATTCCGTTGATTATGTATTTAAAAAAAAGTATGGGTTGGGTTAATGTCAATGCACAAACTACAATGGTTCAATAAGCTTGTAATGAAGTACTTGTACGAATCAATGTGTCAGTCAGTGAATCACCTTCTGACATGATAGGTTTGGTGATAGTTTGGGTATACATGTGTTAAATCAGGGATCACCCCACTGAGTATGGGCAATGTACAAATCGGTGAACTATTTTTTTTTCCTTTTGACATCAGCGGAATGACAATAATTCAGAATTATTTATGGACAAAAATAAGAGTATTTATCTTTATTGTTTTAGATGTAATTAAACCATATAGGCCGATACCCTACACAACTTCTATTTGGCCATAGACGCAGAAAGACCAGATGGTTGAGAAACGAAGCATCGATGTGTGATCGGGATCGCCTGTTTTAAGCAGTGGAAGGATGCTTCTTGATGGCACTTAATCTGACATGGGTGCCTTTGGGACCCATGATAAGCAAGTCGCTAATGTTCATGTCGGTCATGGGAGGCCGTGGGCTGTGCTACGTGACTCGTGTGAGCCGATTTTCGGACGTCTCGGGGATCAAATTATTTATTTACCCCTGCTTTTTGAATTGTGGATTTAATACGGAGACATCGACTCTATTTGTAACTTGGCTTCTTTCTCCACTACGAGTGGTCACACTTCGACTTATCTATTGTTTCCATTATACAAGTCAAAACCGGCGAAAATACCACCTATTTGAATAACCGTCGATTTTTGATGGGTTGCGCCCGCGTAGCCTGACTTGGTTTTTAACCCAAACATAAGGAAAACTCATGCAAACTCGTAGAAAACGCAAAAGAGAGCTATTCCACCTTCCCAGGACCAAGTCGACATTAGGATGTAATGTTGACTTTTCTGGGATTTCGGGTTAGCGACGGATTGCGAGCATTAGGGCTCGGGTCGCAGCATTGGGGATTCACCGCGTACTATGGGTTACATAAGGTCTATTTGTACTTATTTAGTCCTTATCCGTTTACAACGGAGTACTGCCACCTCACTCAGACAAACGGAAAATTATACGGTCTAAGAACAGCACCACGAAAACTTAACATGTAAGACTTCAAGCGACACTCTTGTACGTTGTGCTGTGAGAACTAAGTGAAAGAACAATACTCAGTATTTGCACGCTGTATGCCAAATAGCTAGTTATTGATTACCTAAGTGAAAGAATAATACTAAGGTAATGGTAATAAGTAAAAGAGTTAGGAATGCATAGTAGTAAGTATCTCACCTCAGTATTTGCACGCTGTATGCCAAATAGCTGAGGTGAAGTTGACTGGGATGGCTTGTATTTAAGCTAACTCGGAACAAAGAGAAAATGAGAACAATAGCATGGAATGTGTACTAGAATGTTCTGGAGAAATATTTGCATGTGACAAAAGGAAACAATAAAGGAGTACAACAAAGGAAGGCTTTTGTCTTATGGGCTGGTACGTCATGACCTTACCATAAAGGGACTATTGCGTGCTTGCTATTCTAACATGTGCGACCACAATTTCCTCAACAAACTGTCTCTTTCAGCGTCGTTTGCCTTGCAGCTGAATTTCGGCAACATTGGGCGCCCCGCCGGGATCGAAGCCCCACCTCCTTATCTTCCCGATTTCACCCAATTGAGCTCGTGACTGTACAGCCTTTGTTTCGCTTCCGCCAGCAGTTGCAACGAAATTAAAGATGCGCCCCGCCCATCGGGGCATCGTGATATGTTCCTACCATCCGCTGGGCATGGCGTTTCCGGTTGTGAGTTACCTCCGAATTTTCCCTGAATTATCTATCATGAGGCTCTTTGCACATCTGTTGCATCTAAACACTCAACAGATGTAACCAATCCGGATAATACCTTGTGACGAAGTTTCGACAATCAGCAGGACACATGATTCGCGAATTTCACTTGTAAGCTTATGATTGGCGAAGAGAACCCAACTCTATAAATCATATTAATGATAAGAGATCACGTGCCGTACAATTTTTTTTTTTTTTGTTTTTTTGATATATTTGTATCCCGCTTCAAGTAACAAGGACTAACTGCGGCCAGGGGCATGGTGTCCCCACTAAACTATGCTACGGAATTACGAAGTGCCGAGTGAGCTACCATATGGGTATGAGGGATTTTGGTGGGAGGGAAGCAGTCTGGGTTTTCGGTGTGAGGTGGGAAGTGGGGGTTGTACGCACAAAAAGAAAGAGACACAAGAGGATAATACAAGGATGCGAAGGGGATATAAGTACGCGAAGGAAATACAAATAGCTAGAAGGAGACTTTTCTGTGTCCAGGAGATAGGAGGCGTAGGTCAAGCGGGAGGTCCGTGGCAAGGTAGGGGGCCTCTAGGGTGGGTCGTGAGTCTGTGTGGTTTCAGGCGTGCCAGGTTGGGTCGAAATGGGGTTCTGAGGTCTATTAGGCTGTTTCGGAAAGGCAGCAGTTTGGCAAATGAACTTAGAAACCGCCCTGAGCCCCGACTTCGTGCCGTACAAAATATATCCCCTTGTAGACACGTAAGCCGCAAGATCACAACAACATTGAGCTGGTTGTTATACCTGAGAGCTCTGTCTGGGGATCTAGATAGCCTATTAGTCTCCGGTGAATAATACAGCGCATGTTATACTCAAATGATGTGAGAGGAGCTGAGCTCCGCTTTTTGTCGAATCCAAAATGATCTCTACACGTACCTGCGGTGCATTGGTAAGCAACATTTTATGAATTATTTTTGGTGACTATAAAGACTAGGATCGTTTGGACTACCCATGCCATAACGCACATGCCTCCCACCGACGCGGCAAAGGTTTTATCATTTAATGAGGCACATGAGGCGGTTTTGTTACAAATATACGTGAGTGGCGATGGCTCTTGTTTGTTGCCTGCTATGTTGTCATTTACTGATTGCGTTCTCGTTAGATTGAATCCATTCCAGAAAGGAAACCTTGCGATATAGATAAACAACCCACTTGAAGACAGAGCGAGCCGCGTCGCGCACCTGCTACATATGACAAACTGGCAGGAGATATCGGCAGCAAGGAGGCAACTGACAATGACCGTGGGTCGGAGTATATGGTACCGGGTTCGTGTGGTTTGTCTTTATTTTTTATAATATATCAATTAAATATCTGACTATTCACAAAATCTTCCCTCATCGACAACGACGATGAAGCCACTGATCAGAAAGTGTTGGCCGGTACGAGCACGCAAACAGACCTGTCTGCAGCATTTGGTCCGTACACTTCATTACGTCGCGTGGGTCTATAAAAACTCACCTTAATCCACAATCATTGCAGACATGCCTGTGACAGCGTTGCTCCCGGTTGTCTCATTCATTCTCCATGGTGTGTCATGCCATCCCGATCAACGCACGCCAGCGCTACCACCACCGCGATTGAGAGTGAAGGGATCGATCATAAAGGATACCGACAGGGTAATGACCCTTTCATCCTACTGTGTCATTGGGGAAATTAATAATTTGTGCACATATAGAAGTCTACGCAAACGTGTTGTATAGGGGCATCTGGGGCGGCTCATCATCTAGTATGCAGTACGTTGCACCACTCGTTTCTCTCATATGTCATTAAATTAAATTCAGAATCTGCTCTCACACGACGGTATTAGTCATGGTGCGCTTGCCGGACAAGCTTATGAGCAGCCCGGATCATTTGCCGAGGTCACAGTCCTCACCTCCCGACTTCAATTGCAAGGAAATACCTCGTTAGTTGTGACTTATTTTAATACCAACAAGAAACACAAAACTGACGTCACCTAGCGACGGCAGCTCCTAAAGTGACACCAAGCACAAGGTCTCCGACAGATGGCCATCCCAGGCGTCTTTACAGGGACGAAGCCGAATCCGACGGGTCGCCTGCATCAATGCACAACTTGAAGAGTCAGCGTCGGTATAAAGGACATGGTTATGGTCCGCATGTCTCAAACAATCCGTCCTCCGGGGCGGGAACATCTTCGGCTTGCGGGTGAGTCCCATCGGCTATATTTCTTACACCAACTAACATTGACTTCTTAGCAGGACAAAGCGTTTCACACATAAAACCTCAACCCTATTATGAGAGAAAGAGGAAGGCGAGGCGAGACAAGGCCTTCAATGACAGAGGAGAACCGTTCGACACGTAATATTTCGTTTTATTAATTTGGGCGATGACACTCACCTTTCATCATCTAGGCGGGCGACGAATGCCTCAGTGAGACAGCACTTACTCCTGAACTTGGGTGGCAACAGGTTGGAAAACCAGTCCCGCACATCCAAATACCCACCGCAACGTTCGGCAAAGACATTTGGCCGACCTCTAGCTACTCGGATGAAACCATTGCCTCCGGCTGCGCATCCACCACAAAACCGACGGCGGAAAGAGAGGGCAAGAGGGGAGGAAACCTTGGACGAAAGGTAGGGGCAGCGGCGGACGAGTAGTAGTGTCAGGCGAAATACTTATTTCTTTTCCAGTTCTGTCAGACCTGTCCATGCTCGACCTTCGTTACTTCATGTATCAATCACCAGAATACCCACTGGAACCCATACCTGTTTATCTCTGACCCTGTCCCACACACCAGTGACCGGACTCCTCTCAGAAAACCTGACAGCTCTCTAACTGAGCCCTGTTCCCATTATGGTCAAATGACCTGTCATGTTTTGGACTCTGCTCCTGCCCCATTCCCATTATGGTCTAATGACCTGTCATGTTTTGGACTCCACTCTGCTCCATTCCATTCCTAACACCAAGTTTGGTGTTTACTTATCTCGGTCATGTTTACTAGTTTAGATTTCATTATTACTGGATTTGGTATGAAATACATTCCACAGTCTATATAGTCTGTCAGATGTTGTACATACAGTCCAGTCAGAAAACCAGCTTAGATTCTTCCCAGTAATCTCAGTACATTTTCCACTATAATCTCCTCCTTGAAACACACTGCTATTTACCTCATCAGGGCATGCAGGCTCTGACACATCTATCACTTAACCTCCAACCTAGCTATCACTCAACCTCTGACTCAACTCTGACCAACCCCTTGACTTCCACAGGATTCCCGCAGTCAACTCTCCAACCTCACAACCAACCAACTACTCCAGGACTCCCCGGGATTCCCGTCTGCCTGTCTGAAATTGGACAACATAATCTTGTGAGGGCATAGCCTATGTATAAGCTGAAGCCAAGTCCTACTGGCTTTCCTGCAGGTTTCTATGGAAACCCTCTGATAAGCTCTGCACACGACTCTTAACAGTCAAAACCCATGCCATGCAAACCCATGGCCATTGCTGGGACTTCCATGGGAGCCTGTGATTTATTAGCCTTATTTTAATACTTTCTGCTGAAAAAGGAATCCAATGCTCCATCAAAATGTGAAAATACTGAATTCACTGCAAGGTAAAATAATTTATGTATTTGGTATTAATCAGTGGCAACCTGAAGAGACTTAGATATGCATCCTACTTTGCAAAGAAGGCTTTGAAAGCTGCTTTGCAAGCTGTTCTTTTTCTGTGAAAAGAATTGCTAAAATATGAATAACAATTCACTGATTCGAAAACTAGATTTGACTTCAATTCTAGCTAGTTTATATATATTTTATACTATTTATCAAACAGTACATAAATATATTTATAAACAAGTCAAAAGATTAGTTATAGAATAAAACACTATTTGGCTAATATATGCTTTATTTACACTAACCTACCAGATCTACTGTTATACTAACATATCAACCAACACAAGCCATTGATTCACAGGCAGTATTACTTTCCAGACACCTGTGGCAGCCAATATACCTGTATCATCCCTTAGCATTTCAGCACCTGTGGCCTCTATACAGTGGCTCAAAAAACTGTCCCAATGTTTTCTCATTTTTGAAAGGTTGGGTTGGCATGGATTACTGACATAAGCAGAAAATCTAAGTAAATTATCAAAGGTACTATAGGATCATGGCTTGAAGGTAAGCCTTGGTTCATGTGTTTTGAATCAAAACCCATTGAATAATAAATAAAACAAAACAGCTACTCATTGGGACAGTTTTTTGACCTATGATTATTTTACTTTCTAGTACTTTGTATGCCCCTTTTTCCTTTATAACTACCCTGATCCTTCTAGGCATACTTTCTATTAGATATTGGCAGACTTCTGGTTGGATTACATTCCACCACAGGGGTCAAAAAACTGTCCCAATGAGTATCTGTATTGTTTTATTTACTATTTAATGGGTTTTGATTCAAATCACATGAACCAAGGCTTGCCTTTAAGCTATGATCCTATAGTACCTTTGATAATTTACTTAGATTTTCTGCTTATATCAGTGGTCCATACTAAACTAATCTTTCAAAAAGGAGAAAATATTGAGACAGTTTTTTGACCCACTGTATCACCCTTGGGTTCCCTGGAACCCATAGTAACCTATTTCATCTCCTTTATTATTGCAGCAGCTTTGATTAAGGCTATAAATTGGATGGATCCCAGGCATTCACAATCAATTTAAAAGTTGATGAAGCAACTGGACATTTTGTGACTCTGGAATGCAAGCAAATTGCAGAGCTAGAAGGCAGCCCAGAGAAATATCATAACTTCATAGATGTTTTTAGTAAGTGAAAAGCTGACCAGCGTTCCTTCCACAGACAGTATGACTTAAAAATCTATCTTGAAGACAGGGCCCAGCCACTCCTTAGATATATTTACCTACTGTCTTCCATGGAGTACTTTGTTATGTGTTGGGAGTATTTTCTGGATGCATAGAAGCATTTCCCACACCTCTCACAGAAACATTTCACACAAACTGTCCAGGGGAATTTCCTATGTCCCTCACAAAGGCATTTCACATGGCATTCATGGAGGTATTTTGATGCCATTTTCCCAGAGTAAGGTTTCAAATCTCTGGAGGTCTACAAGGATTTCTGGGAAAATCTCAGTAAAACCATGGAATAATTAAGATAAAATACAATAAATAAAAATAAAATGTTTAAAAATACAGTAAAATAAATGAAAATAAAATATATCAAAATACAATACAATATATCAATCCTCAATCCATGCTCTATTAATACTATATCAATTCCAGTAAAATCAACTCAATTTCTGATTAGAACTGTTGCTCCTTCTGAAACAGTTACTTTTCCTGAAACAGTTACTTCTTCTGAAACCATTGCTTTTTTTGAATCATTGCTTTTTTTGAATGGAGGATAACTTAAAACTTTAAAAGTTATTTATCTACTAAAGTACATATTTTTTGTTGTAAAATTAATATTTAACCAAATTCAGTCTATCAGGTGATACTCTGGAGAATAAGGAAATATTAATATTTATCTTGTATCTGACAAAAGTTAGTCAAACAAACATATATGGATTATCCTTTTGGGGATAAATCTCACAACAAGGATTGGTTGGCCAGATAGTTCTGGTTAACTTTCTAAACCAAATAAATTTAAATTAAATGAACTACATTTGAAAGTTTGCATAATATACAAGAGAATACATCTCATCCCAAAGATTAAGTCATGACCCAAATAATTTTAGTTAACTATAATTTTTGTGGACATTTTAAAAGTTACAGAGATACTAGAGAATGCATCTCATCCCAAAGATTAAGTCATAACCCAAATAACTTTTATTAACCATGACATTTGTGCATATTTTAAAAGTTGCCCTTTTATCACTGTTGTTCCTTTTGTCACTGTTGTTTCTTTTGTCACTGTTGCTCCTTTTGTCACTGTTGCTCCTTTTGTCACTGTTGCTCCTTTTGTCACTGTTAGGTACTGTGTTGGGAATTTTTTCTGGAACTATTGGAAAGTGACTGGGAACTCAGAAACTTCCAAATAGGGTTAGGACATTGGCTTCAGCTTATGTGCTGTGACTCTATGTAAATGCTCGGAAGTCCTTAATTTCAGAGATAGGATTTATGCCAGAGGATATGGATATTCAAAGTTCTGAAGAGTTCCAAGTATCAAGCATGCAGAGAGAAGTAAGGAATAAGAAACTCAGTTGATATCAGATCTAATGTAAAGTACAAATTCACAGAAACTAATATAATTTCTCACATTATTGTACTACAAACTAAGATTACAATAAGACAGACTAAGGAAAGTATTCTGAAACAGGAATATAATAAGGAAATGAGTGAATACTTGTGAATTGAAAAGTTACCAAATGTGGAACAAGGATAAGATCCAGAAGTGGAGGTTGTTGTTAAGAACAGAAAACTGACTAATGTCAGTTGGCTGACAGGGACCGATCAGAAGGACTTGGCTTCAGCTTATGTACTGTTCCCTTTCACATTACTGTCAGGTGTCCTTAAATTTTGGGTGGGCAAAGACTAGTCCTAACGAGTTCCTCACAGTGAGTTACTGATCGGAACTGAAGGATAAGTCAGGTGTCGGGCTGAGGGGTCAGAGGCCAAAGAGAGGCGAGTGCATGCAGAGGTGGAGAGTGGGATACTTAGTGTAAGGCTTATAGAGATGTATGTGGATATTCTGAGTCAATATTCTGATTGCCTAGTAACTACAACTACAGCAGATTTATATACAAGTCATTGGCATCTTGTTAGGATATGTACAGGGTGGGTCTCTGGAGAAACCCACAGGATATCCAGTAGGACTTGGCTTCAGCTTATAGGCTGCGCCCTCACTAGATCATGTTGTCCAAATTCAGACAGGCAGACGGGAATCCCGGGGAGTCTGGGTGGGGGTCGTGGTTGAGAGGTCGTAGGTCAGAGGTCATGGGTCGAGAGATTGTGAGTGGTGAGAGAGATAGATGTGCTGGAGCCCATGGGCTCTGACTAGCATGAGTGGTGTACATAATTCAAGTAGGAGTTTTAGAGTGGACAATGTATTAGATTACTGGGGGGAGTCTAAGCCGATTTTCCGACTGGATTGTATGTACAACATCTGCCAGCTTAAATAGACCATGGAGTGAATGTCATACCGAATCCAGTCATAATGCAACGAAACGAGCAAAACATAAAACGGGAATAGTAAACACCAAATTGGTGTTAGGAATGGGACAGAACAGGGCGGAGTCCAAATAGTGACAAATCATAAACCATAACGGGAAATGGGGCAGAGGCAGAGTCTGAATTGTGACAGGTCATTTGACTAAAACGGGAACAGGGCTCTGTTAGAGGATAACGGGGCTCTGTTAGAGGATAACGGGTTTTCTGAGCAGGGTCCGGTGACTGATGCATGGGACGAGGTCGGACATAGACAGAGACAGAGTCCAGTGGGTTTTCCGGTGACTGAAACCCAACGTAATGAAGATGAACGTAGACAAGTCTGATGTATGGAGTCTGGTGGGAATTCTGGTAAACTGATAACGGGTGCGTATAAGTTCGTGCCCGGAGTCCGCCAGGAATTCCGGTCGTAACACATCTAGAAAATACTAACTAAGGGAAGAGTGGAAACATTATTGACAAATAAACTTGACTAGGAACTGGAAGGTTACGATAAATTCAGAGGCTGTGAATTAACCAAGAGTGGAATTACGAGAAAAGAAAATAGTCCACAGGTTACAGGTATATACGGGCATATGTGAAACATAGAATAGAATGGATCATCATAATAAAAAAGTGATGTATCAAAGCATAACCAGATAACAAGTATAACTTGACAGGGGCATAAATGGGGTTTGATCACCATGAAAGCATATATCAGCATCAGGTGACCAACAGTTTCTGATGCAATGACTTGATTGATAACTTGAAATGTTGATAGGCAGCAATAACCTCAGGGACCATCGGGGTGTGACATGGTTGTGACACAGTCAAAACAGTTGTCCATAATGATTATAATATCAGATGTCTACTGGTAAAATTTATATTTCTACAAAACTCCATCTTTAAATAGTGATATATCATCTGAGACTATTATATTGTTAACCACCAACGATAAGAAACAATTCTCCATACTACATCCTAAACAATTCAGAGTCAATTAATAGAACTTATTGTATATGGTTTTCCAAGTTATGTAAATACTTGCTAATACTTTTGTTGTTAATTTGTTTTTAAAAGCTAAACTGTAGTTATTTCCTAGTAAAATATGTATAATTGGAAATTTTTTGTCCTGTGGCTTTCTTAGTAGGGTGAAATTACCTATATATTCTGAGTACAGTATATTGAATCAAGTAGAAATCTGTTCAGATTGACAGATCTATTCTAAAGTAATACATATGCATGGAATGGACTATCTAAAAGGTATCTATTTTTTAAAAGGAGGATGGTCACGCTTTATTGAATATACAAAATTTTACTGAATAATCCTCATATTTTTAAGTGAGACTACTTCCTTTGGCCATGACAACTTATTCTATGAGTTTATATTTAATTACCTGAAATTTCATCTTTAAAATATACATGCCCTTTTAAAATACACACAAATGACGTAGTTACACAAGATTTTTTGGATTAACCTAGATTATTTGGGTTAAACAAGATTATTTGGGTTAAATAAGATTATTTGGGTTATGAATTAATCTTTGGGTTATGACTTAATCTTTGGGTTATGATGTATTCTCTTGTATACAAGCAAACTTTCAAATATATTTCATATAATTTAAATTTAGTTGGTTTAGAGAGTTAACCAGAACTATCTGGGTACCAATCCCCATTGTGCAATTTATTCCAAAAGAATAATCTACAGATGATTGTTTGACTAAATTTTGTCAGATATAGGATAAATATTAATATTCTCCAGAATGTCATACAACAAACAATATAAATATATACACTTTAGTGGATAAATAACTTTTAAAGTTTTGGGTTATCCTCCAAAGTATTAGTGTTTCAAACTACCAATTTTTTTTATTGTCTACTCATGTCCAGAAAGATTCTTGACTTTGTAATGTATGAGAAAGTTTACAACTTTCAAAAAGTTTTAAAACCCAAATTATGTTTGAATCACATCCCAGATGTTTAAATGACCTTTAGAGTATATTAGAATTTGGTATACTTAATAGTTTTCAGATATCCTCTAGTATGGGAACTATAAATATTCTGTAGTTGGAAGTTGGGATCAGATATTGAGATGGAAAGTTGGATCAGAGACTTGGGGCAGAGGTCAGATTTTTTGGATAATATCAGATATTGAAGTATCTGGGAATGGGTTGTAATAGTACCCCCCTGTTAGGCTGAAGTCCCATAGAGGAAATTAGGTACTGAGGATTGAACTGTCAGTTATGCATTATGTGTTGTGAAATTACGCAAATTTGGAAGTGGAGAGTTTTGGCAGCTGATCTGAGTATAAAAACTTCCAAATATTCAAAATAATCATTTTCTTTCTTTAACCACAACTTGCATGACAATTCATTATCCTTTGTTTGCCACCACTCTGGAAGATTCAGTTGCCAAAGTTGCCATACTCACCACAATGTCAAAAGTCAAAGAACTTCAACATAAATGATGGTAGATAGAGGAGTTGAGGTGACAACAAGAGGAGGAGGAGAGAGAATTGATGCAGGAATTGAAGGAGGTGGAAGAAGTGGAAAAACACAAGTTGAAGTGGGTGAAGATGGAGAAAGAAGTGGAGGAAAACAGAAAGGAATGAGTGTGGAAGGTGGTGGAAGATCAGAGGTTGTGGGAAGTAGAGGAGAAGAAATGGCAGGATGCTGAGGTAGAAGAACAGCAGCTGAAAGAGAAGCAGGACAGAAAAGTAAGTGAGCTGGAAATGTTCTGTGTATCCCAGATAATGGTAGACAACAGTGGAAAGTTGATGAGGTGGATGAAGAGGAAGAGGCTGCGCCTTCAAGTCCAAAGATAAATAACTTTGTAAAAGTTCTGGAATTTGACTATTTTCTGAAATAGAAACAAAAGACCAGGGCTCCAGAATGGATGGAGACTGCCCACAAAATTCCATGTCAGCATTGTGTGAGCTGGGACATTACTTGTTGGAGACAGAAGGCAAAATGGGATGGTGTTAAGAACTGGAAACTGACTAATGTCGGTGGCCGACGGGGACCGATCGGAAGGACTTGGCTTCAGCTTATGTGCTGCGCCCTCGCAAATATCCGTAGGTTGTCCTTAAATTTCGGACAGGTGAAGACTATATCCTAAGAAGAACCTTTCGGTGAGATACCGATCGGAACCGAAGGACAGGTCAAGTGTCGGGCCAAGGGATCGGGCCGAGAATGGGTGAACGCACGCGAAGGCGGAAGGGGGTTCTTCTAGTATGAGACTGCTACAGACGTATGAGGGTATTCTGAGTTGATATTCTGATTGCCTAGTAACTACAATTACAGCAGGTTCATATACAAGTAACAGGCGTCTGGAAAATACTAATGGGGAGAAGGGCGGAACACGGTATTAACAATAAGCTTGACTAGGAACGGGAAGTTTATGATTAGTTCAGAGGCCGATGATAACCGAGAGCGGGATTACGATAAAAGGAAATGGTTCAAGGACTACAAATATAGATAGACATATGCGAAACATAAGATTGAACGGATCAACATAATAAAGGGGACGTATCAAAGTTTGACCAGACAATACGAGTTATTTTGACGTGGGCGTAAATGGAGTTTGATATTCACGAAACATTCGTCAGCTTCGGGGCCGATGGTTTCCGAGAGGATGACTTGAAACGTTGACAAGTGGCGATAACCTCGGGGCCGATAGGGTTGCGACACGGTCGTAACAGATGGAACCTGTTTCCCTTGCATGGTAAACAAAATCCCATACAGTCTTACTGTGAAGTGGACTCCAAAAAATGAAAAGGCTCAAAAGGTCAAAAAGGTGGAAAAAATAGAAAAGTAACAGTCGTGGAAATCTTGGGAATGACCAAGCCTGTGGAAACTGAAGTGCCAAACATAGACAATGATACCTGTATCAAACTCCTTAGAGATACCATTAATGTAATGGAGTTTATTGGGATGGAGTTAATAAAGCTTCAAGAGACCTTAGAGTGCCATAATGTTGTCCAAGAGAAGGGTTTCCAGGCATTGAATTGGAACTTCTGGAAACAAAATGAGTTTCTGGAAAAGGTACAGTATGTATTATTGTGGTTTCTGAAAGGTATACTGATAAAGAAAGGAATGAGTTGAATGATCTGTTGGTGGATATTGTTGAGAAAAGCTGGGTGTTGGGAGGAAAGCTGGGTGTTGGGAGGAAAGCTGGGTATTGGGAGAAAAGCTGGGTGTTGGAAGAAAAGCTGGGTGTTGGGAGAATTGGGAGAAAAGCTGGGTGTTGGGAGAAAAGCTGGAAAGTGAAGATGGAAAAGTGCAGGAAATGGTGGAGAGTGCAAAAATTGCAAATGAAATGGGAGTTGGAGTGAGGGAGGATTTGGAGTACCAGAAACATTACATTGATTGTATCTTTATTTTTAACTTGCAAAATGATTATTATTCTTATTATTTTGGTGTGACTTAAAGATTGTGAAAGAGTGTTGGATTGGAAGTGTTGGAAAACAGATGGGGAAAAAATGGAGGAAATCAGAGTGACAATAAAGGTCCAGGCTTACTAGGATAAGCAGTGCGGAAATCAGTTACAATTTCCATAGCATGTCCAAGTTCTGTAGCCAATATCCATGAATTTTCTTCATCAGTACCTTTGTAGCCTGCTGTTAAGAACTGAAAACTGACTAATGTCAGTAGGCCAATGGGGACCAATCGGAAGGACTTGCCTTCAGCTTATGTGCTGCGCCCTTGCAATTATCTGTTGGGTGTCCTTAAATTTCGGACGGGTGAAGACTAGTCCTAACAAATACTTCTCAGCAAAACTACTGATTGGAACTGAAGGATAAGTCGAGTGTTGGGCCAAGGGGTCGGAGACCGAGAGTGGGCAAGCACACGTGAAGGTGGATAGTAGAGTACATACTTAGTACGAGACTTCTAGAGGTGTAAGAGGGTATTCTGAGTCGATATTTTGATTGCCTAGTAACTACAACTACAACGGGTTCATATCCAAGTATTCGGCATCTAGAAAATACTAACTAGGAGAAGAGCAGAAAATAGTATTGACAAATAAGCTTGACTATGAATGGGAAGGTTACGATTAGTTCAGAGGCCGTGGAATAACTGAGGGCAGGATTACGAGAAAAGGAAATAGTCCGAGAGTTACAAGTATATATAGACATATGTGAAACATAGAGTAGAACAGATCATCATAATAGAGGAGGGACATATCAGAGTTTAACCAGATAGTGCGAGTATATTTGATGGGGGCATAAACAGAGTTTGATCACCATGAAGGCATACATCATCATTGGAAGACCGACAGTTTCCGATGTGATGACTTGAACGATGACTTGAATTGTCGATAGGTGGCAATAACCTCGGGGACCGTCAGGTTGTGACACAGTCGTAACACCCGCCCATTTGACTAAATAAAGCAGTTTCCAAGTACATCAGCAATTGTTGATTTTAGAATCCAAAATCTCAGAAACTTTGAATTCAAGTTCTCTATCAATGATGACCACAGGAGGTGGAGGTTGATGTTAAGTGCCGTGTCGGGAACTTATTCCGGAACTATCGGGAAGTCACCGGAAGGTCGGGAACAACTAGATAGGGTCAGGACGTCGGCTTCAGCTTATGTGCTGCACCTCTACGCAAACGCTCAATGTCCTTAATTTCGGAGGTGAGACTTGTGATGGGAGTTACGGATATTCAGAGTTCCGAAGAGTTCCGAATATCGAGCGTACAGAAAGACGGGAGAAGGAATAAGAAACTAAGTCGATATCAGATCTAAGGTAAAGTACAAATTCGTGGAAACTAATATAAGTCTGCTCATTATTGTACTACAAACTAAGACCATAATAAGACAGAAACGGAAGTGTTCTTAAAACGGAAATACAATAAGACATATTAGGAAGGCAATATTCCGTAACAGGAATATAACAAACAAACGAGTGAATACTTGTCAACGGACAAATTACCAAATGCGGAACAAGGGAAGCATGCGGATGATACGGTAACTATGATGTTCCATAGTCGGAGGTCAAAGTCGGAAGTCGGGGATCGGAAGTCAGGAGTGGGAGACCGGAAGTCGGATATTGAAACATCCGGGAACGGGTCGTAACAGTACCCCCCTGTTAGGCCGAAATCCCATAGAGGCGATTAGGTACTAAGTGTTTGAAGCGACGGCTGATTGTTATATGTCGTGAAATTTACGCAAATATGGAGGTGAGAGTTTCGGCTGTTATTCTGAGTATAAAAACCTCCAAATATTCGAATTTAACGTTTTTGTTTCTTCAACCACAACTTGTATGTCGATTCGTCGGCCGTTGTTCATCACTACCCTGGAAGACTCAGATACCGAAATATCCGTACTTCAAAAGATGTCGAAGGTCGCAGAACTTCAACAAAAATGCCAGAAAATGGAGGAGTTGAAGCGACGACAGGAGGAGGAGGAAAGAGTGTTGATGCAGGAGTTGAAGGATGCGGAGGAGGCGGAAAAGCGGGAATTGGAGCGGGCAAAGGCGGAAAAAGAAGCATGGATACGGAAAACAGCGGAGGCGCAGAAAAAGAAAGAGGAGATGGAAAGATTACAGCGGGAGTCGCAGGTGGCGGAAAAACTGAAGGAGATAAGGGAAGGAAAGGTAAGTTTGACCCATACATTCCGTGATTCCAACCGATAACTATTGATGCAGCGAAAAGCCGTGGAGGTGGACGTAGAGGGCGAAGCTGGACCTTCGAGTCCTAAAGTGAGTGTATCTGTAATGGGAACGGTAGTCGTTTAACTTCCGAAACAGAAACCAAAGGTCAAAGCTCCGGAACGAATGGAAGTCGTCCATGAAACTCCGTGTTATCGATGTTCCATACGGAACATGACGTGTTGGAAACAGAAGGTAAAATGGGGCAGAACTTGCTATCCCTGCGCGGTTCTCAAACTTCCGTGCACCCTTGCCTCAAAAAGGGTTCCGAAAGGTGAGAAGACTCCGAAAACTAACGATGCGGGAAGTTCAGGAGCGGCCAAAGCTACGGAAACTGAAACGTCGAAAACGGATAGTACAGGCATTGAGCTTCTCAAGGAAACCGTCGACGCATTGGTTTTTATCGGGACGGAAGTCATGAAAATGCGGGATACAATGGATCGTCATAATGATATCCAGGAGAAAGGTTTCCGTTCGTTGGTCCGGAATTTCCGGAGGCAAAACGATTTCCTGGAGAAGATAATGGTTAGCATTGGTGTAATCGCAGTATCCGAGGGGTTTTCCAATAAGGCACGGGAAAAAGCTAATGATCCGTTGGTGGAATGTGTTGAAAAGAGGTGGGTGTCGGGAAAAGGGCCGGAAGAATCAGAGAGTGAAGATGAAGAGGTACAGGATATGGTGGAAAGTGCGGAAATTGCTGAAGAGCCGGAGGTTGGGACAGAAGGTGGATTTGGGGTGCCAGAGACTTTGAGATAGATTTAATAATATTTTTTTTGACTTGCAAAACCTAAAACGAGTGTGAAAACGGAAGTGTCGGAAACTGAACAGAAAAGAACAGAAGGATTAGAGTGATGATAAAGGTCCGGGTTTGCCTGGATAAGCCGTGTGGAAGTCAGTAACAATTTCCATAGCATGTCCAAGTTCCGTGGCCAATATCCATGAAGTTTCCTCATCGGTACCTTCATAACCTGCCCATTTAACTAAATAGAGCAATTTACAAGTACGTCGGCAATTGTCAATTTTAGAATCCAAAATTTCGGAAACTTCGAATTCGGGTTCTCCATCAATGATGACCGGAGGGGACGGAGGTTGAATACGTTCCGGGAATGAGTTAGGAACACAAGGTTCTAACATGGAAACGTGGAAAACGGGGTGGACTGCTCGCATACTGTCGGGAAGACGGAGAGTCCATGAAAGTGAACCGGCTTGTGCTATAATTTCAAAAGGTCCTAAGAATTTCTCAGCGAGTTTTTTAGAAGGTCGGGTAGTACGGAAGAATTGAGCTTTTACAAAAACCTGATCACCAATTTTAAAATTAGGAGGCGGGATCCTGTTTTTGTCCGCGGAACGTTGATAATATTCCTGTGCGGAAGAAATAGCTTTCCGAAGTTCTTGATGTAATTCGTCGAGATCGGTAATAAATTCTTGAGCATGGACCGAAGCCAAATCTCGTTCGGAATGTACTGTGAGATTCGGATTATAGCCTTTATTGGCGAAGAAGGGAGATATGCCGGTGGTTGCATTCGGGGAGTTATTGTAGGCGAATTCCGCGATCGGAAGAAGGGATTTCCAGTTGTCCTGTTGGTAATTACAATAGATGCGGAGATATTGTTCCAGTGTTTGATTAACGCGTTCCATTTGTCCATCACCTTCCGGGTGATATCCCGAGGTGAAGTGTAGTTTCATGTTGAGGGCTTTTCCGAGGGCCTGGAAGAAATGGGAGACGAACTTGGAGCCTCGATCGGAAGTTATGTGAGATGGAACTCTGTGTTTGGAAAATACGTGAATAATGAAAAGTTCCGCTAATTGTAAGGACGTGATTGTATCATGAGTAGGTATGAAAATGCCTTGTTTCGAGAATCGGTCCACAACAACTAGAACGGATGTAAAGCCTTCGGAAGTCGGGAGTTGTTCAATAAAATCCATGGAAATTGAATTCCAAGGTTTTTCTGGTATCGGGAGTTGCTTGAGAAGGCCGTATGGCTTATGCCTCTGGGTTTTGGAGTGTAAGCAGGTGGTGCATGACTTACAGAACTGAGTTACGAAATCTCGGAGGTTGGGCCAAGTATATTCTCTACGGATTAAACCAAGAGTATTGTTGATGCCGTAATGTCTGGAGATTGGATGATCGTGTTTATACTGAAGTACACGGAGTCGAAGATTGTCGGAATCTGGAACGTAGATACGTCCATCGAGACAGATAAAGCCTTGAGAGTCTTGTGACCATCGGGGTTGGTTGGGATTGTCGGGAATGGCTAAATGTGGCTTGAGGGCCGGGTCGGAAGTGAGTGCGGAAAGGATATCTTGATGTAATTGCTCAATGTCCATAATCATGACGCTACGCAATATTGGATAGTAAAGGGAAGTTGCTCGGATAGATGCGGAAAGTTGTTGCGTTGTAAAAACCGGTTTCAAGTTATGCGGATTAACAACAGTGTAGTTACTGTAATGTATTAGCCTTATTTTAATACTATTTTCCGAAAAAGGAGTCCAATGCTCTATCAAAATGTGCAAATACTCAATTCACTGCAAGGTAAAATAATTTAAGTATTTGATATTAATCAGTGGCAGCCTAAATAGACTTAGAACCCCTGAAGTCAAGAGTTTACTTGAATATATGCACCCTACTTCGCAAAGAAGGTTTTGAGAGCTGCTTGTGCAAGCTTGTTCTTTTTCTGTGATAACAACTACTAAAATAAGAATAACAATTTACTGATTCCAAAGCTAGATTTAACTTCAATGCTAGCTAGTTTATATATATTTTATACTATTTGTCAAACAGTAAAAATATTTATAAACGGGTCAAAAGATTAGATATAGAATAAAACACTATTTGGCTAATATATGCTTTATTTACACTAACCTACAAGGTCTACTGTGATATTAACTTATCAAGATCTTAATGTAGTCTTAAGGATTCTGCAAGGATATTCTCAGTATTTGTTTATGTGAATATGCTTTACTGATTCACAATAAATGAACAAAGGAACGGGATTATTTGCAATGTAATAAACAGTCAAATTACTCAACTAGAGGTGACTGAAGTCTTAAACTACAAATAACAATGTAGAGAAAACTAATAATCAAATACTCAATTAAGAGATGACTATAGTATAAGATTATTTATATATTATTAGTTGATAACCAACAGCTCTAACTGAAGTGGAAATAATATATAAAAGATAGCCAACTATTCAATTAAGAAGTGGCAAGGGGGAACAAAAGTCAACAACTCAGATTGAGGTGACAGGGGAACAGCAGATCAGTCAACAGCTCAGATTGAGGTGACAAGGGATCTGATTGGGCCAACAACTCTGATAGAGGTGGCAAGGGTTTCCAACAGCTCAGATAGAGGTGGAATTAGATGTCCAACTGCCCAGATAGGGGTGGAGTAGCCTGCTTGCTGCAGTGACACACACAGATGTGGTGAGATGATATGATAATATGATTGATTTTTTCTATTCAAGGCTGGAGCTGAGCTCCTTATATACATTTTAGTCTGAGACATTTAGAAGATTCTAGAAGATTTAATGATGTCATTCTGGGAGGAGTGATGTCATTTAGAATTTTTTAGAATTTTCTAGAGCATTGTGGAAGGTTCTAACTACTTCTAAGACACTATAGAATATTCTTGGCATAATGGAACATTGTAGAATTTTATAGAATATTCTACAATATTCTATCTAATATTAGTACCTATTAACTAATGTTCCATTGGAAGCCACTGGAATGTTCCAGAGAGTTTCCTGTTTTTGTTGCAGTAGCATATATGATGACATAATGCTCTCGCGCTGTAAGTTCGTTACTAGGAAAAGACCTAATAACCTGCGCGCAACGGTCAAGTCTTTATGACGGTCACTGACACAGTCGTTCTTGAAACCAGTCTATAACCAAACACACTCGGAGCGAGAGGCTAGAGATCGGACCTTGGATGACGTAAACGAAGATGATATCAAAAGGCTGACATAAGCCTAATGTCGAGGAGTGTAGAACTTCAACAATAAGAGACACTACAGTATCCCTTACTGGCCGTAGGAGTGAGACTGAGAGTAAGACTTAAGAGATTGTCCTTAAGAATGAGCTTCGAAATGAGATACAACGAAATTGCTTGTTCAATAGTGGGCAAAAGAGAGGCCCTTATATACATGAGAGAGCACAGGTCAAATCAAACATCTACAAACAACGACACAATAACGATGTGATATGGTGTGAGTCATCTCTGAGTCATCACAATAGGAGTGTTAGTAAAGCTGTGAACAATAATAGGGGGAGGCTGCGCTGAACAATAAGAGAATGACAAACAAAAGATGAGATCAGACATGTGATACGGATAAATGGGGAAACACAATAGAACAATAGGGGAAGTGAGTCAGACAATAGGGATGATGGAGTAATAGAAGTGATGGCTGATGAAACATCGATGACATGAGTCAGAAACACAAGAATCCCACGATAATGCGTCACCCTCAAATGCTATGCTTGATTTCGAAATCTTGACAATATTACCAATCGATGAACCGAGATTGGACGTATTGTGTTCCTAGTTTTGCAGTATAAGGAGGGGACACAATCAATCACCATTTAGAACCAGGTGGTGAGTAGGCTCCACAACCACGCAAGGAACACGAATCGACGACGACCTCGACGAGGCTCTACTTGACTTCCCTCTGGAACCGGGGTCCTAAATAACTTGGGTCCTCTGTGATCTCCTACTGGAGTGAACGTTGCCATGTAATAGATTCCCGATGACGGTGGGGAACAGTCCTGGTGGAACACTCGATCGAATCGATAGTGGAGGATTTCGGAGGAGCCATCATAGTGCTCTATACGAATGAAGACAGGATCGTCTGGAGCATATGGGAGTCGAATACCTTGTCGACGGAGGAAACGATGGTATTTCTTGGAGGAGCATGAGTGGGCTGGTAGGGGCTTGGAAATGATGTCTGAGGATGAGGAGAAGCGAGACGTTATTGGCTGGAGTTCTATTTGGGAGTGAAGAGTCGGTTTCGAGTAAGAACTGAGGGTTACTTTGGAGGACGATGCAGTGTTGAACATGATGGAGTTTTGGTCGTCTGTTTGATGAAACTGATTTGGCTATGTAGAAGTCGTCTTGAGTGCCAAAGTATATATAAGAATTTGTGCTTGTGACGTGACTTGAAACTATTGCCATATTAGTCTCTTTCCGATTGAACTCTCTACAGCGCCTGTGCGCGCGCATGACACCCTTCGCATCTTGTGACTGTCACGCATTGTGACAGTCGCGCGCCTGTGTGACCATCGCGCGCCTTTGTGACCATCGCGCGCCTCTGTGACCGTCGCGCGCCTCTGTGACCGTCGCGCGCCTCTGTGACCGTCGCGCGCCTCTGTGACCGTCGCGCGCCCTTGTGACAACTGTCACCTGTTATGACGGTTGTCACTCGTTGTGACGATTTTCCCGCGCGCTGTGTAATAAACGCCAGGCCGGTTTTATATTATTATATAATTATTATATTTACTTTTAGTTAGTTATAAATATAATATTTTATTATAATAATATAAAAATATATATATTTCACCTTGATAATGCGCGAGTATTTCAAATCGTGTTTTGTCAGCGTCGGAGTTTGAAATATCATGTGAATGTCACATGATTACTCGCACGTTGTGAATAAGCGCTGAGTCGCCGACATATTAATCAAAAAAGAATAAAAAGTAGAAATTCAATTACTTGCTCAATTTATTAGATAAAAATACAAAATAAATTGTATAAATTCAGGATAAATCAAACAAATATTATACAATTTAATCGTCGCAATATAATTACATTTGAATATTTGTTTTCGCAATTTGTTAGGGGAAATTGTTTAAAAAATTGGAAAAAACTTAGAAATACATAACAGTTACTTTCCCCCTCTTTAGGATAGACGTCCCATCGTCGAGTCATGACATCTGGCTTCCACCAAGGCGACCGGGTCGGAAACGGATAATCATGTTGAAAGCGGAAAGGAATTCAGACCAACGGGCCTGCCGGTGGGTTAAAAGTTTAGTGGTAGAAAAATATTCGAGATTTTTGTGATCGGTAACAACGTCAATGGGAGTTGCAGAACCTTCGAGATAATGGCGCCAATGTTTGAAAGCTTCAAAAATAGCCAAAAGTTCCTTATCATGAACGTCGTAATTGAGTTCGGATACTGAAAGTGTCCGAGAAAGAAATGCGACCGGATGAATTTCACCGTCGGAATCTTGAATTGAAAGGATCGCGGCAATTGCATAATCAGAAGCATCGGTTTCCACAATAATCGGAACATCAGGTTTCCAATGGGAAAGGATCGGGGCAGAAGTGAAAGCATTTTTTTAAAGTCTGGAAGGCGGAGCGGCATTTATCGTCAAAAACCCATGGTTGAGTTTTACGCGTAAGACGAGTGAGCGGTACTGTAATATCCGAGTAGTTCCGAATAAAACGACGGTAAAAGTTGGTGAAACCTAAAAATGATTGAATGTCCTTGACCTTCCGTGGTTTGGGCCAGTCACGGACAACTTGAACCTTGGTTTCATCCATACGGAGACCATCAGGGCTGATGATGAAACCTAAGTATTCAATAGAATCCATGTCGAAATAACATTTTTTACCGTTGGCGAAAAGACCGTTTTTACAGAGTCTTCGGAAGACTTCACGGACCTGTTCATCGTGAAGGGCAGGATCCTCGGAAAATACCAAAATGTCGTCCAAATAGACTATAACACATACGTCAAGCATGTCGGAAAATATATCATTAACAAAACGTTGAAAAGCGGAAGGGGCGTTGGTCAGGCCGAATGGCATAACCAACCATTCAAAGGATCCATAGCGAGTCCGAAAAGCAGTTTTCCATTCGTCGCCCTCGGCAATTCGGACCAAATGATAGGCGTGTTTGAGGTCTATTTTGGTATAAATCCGAGCTTTCCGTGGGGCATCGAGTAAATCGGTAACGAGTGGCAGTGGATACTTATCTTTCCGTGTGATGGAATTTAATCCTCTGAAACCGACACAGAGTCGAAGGGAGCCATCCTTTTTACAGACGAAAAGGACGGGTGCTCCATACGGAGACTTTGAGGGACAGATAAAACCTATCGACAAATGTTCATCCAGGAACTCCCGAATAGATGAAAGTTCCGATTGGGATAATGGGTAAATAGGTCCTAACGGAGGGTTTGAACCGGGCTCAATATCGATTTTTAAGTCGTAAGGCCTATGTGGTACAAGCCTGTCAGCTTTTTGCTTACTGAAAATGTCTGCGAAATCATGGTATTTTTCGGGAACTCCTTCCAGGTCGGCTTTTAGCTCAGATAATTCTGGAGTTGCAAAACGACCAGATGCTTCATCAACTTTTAAGCTGATCGAAAAACATTGCGAACCATCCAGTTTACTCGCCCTAACAAATGCCGAAGCATTGATGAGAGAGATTTTTGGAGGCTCGGAAGTCTCGGTAGAAGCCGGAGGTGCCGTTGATGCCGAAAAGGCGTTGGCCGGAAAAGACGCTGCAGGAGGAACGGAAGTGTGGGGAGTTCGGAAAGTAATACTGCCCAATACCCAGTCAATCAACGGATTATATCGGGTGAGCCAGTTGTATCCAAGAACTACCGAACAGCTAGAGTCCAACTGTGTTACGAAAAAGGTAACCGTCTGGGATGTTCCACAAGGGAACCGGATAGACATGTCGCAGGCTTGGGTAATTGCCGTATTGCTAGTGCCATCAAACAGATGCAAGGAAATTGCGGGAACAGAATGGAGTTTCAGATTATGTTTCGTGGCAAAGGTGGTATCTACAAAACAGTGTGTGGAGCCGGAATCTATTAGAGCTCGGAACACTAAATTTCCAAGAAAGTCAGAGACGAGTTTTACAAATAATGAATCGGGATTAGAGAGAGCGGACGCGTTGAGGCGGATAACCTCGGAAACACGGAGAGAGTCAACACAACCCTCTGTCCATGCAGATTCCGGAGGGTTGCTTACTCTTTTTTCGACTCCGTGGTGGGTTTATCCTTAGACGTTGTAGTCGTAGTGGAAGTTGCCGTGCAAGCCTTGGAAGAGCTAGATTTAACGGTACAGTCGGAAACCTTGTGTCCACCTTTTCCGCAGAAAAGGCAGAGGTCGTTGTCCATACGCCGTTGTTTCTCCTTTGGGGTGAGTTTACCATTGGTACCCAACAAATGGGAAATGTCGGGTTTGTCGGAAGTTGACTGTTTCTCCTTGTTGGATTTCTTGTCTTTCTTCCGGTCGGAATTTGATTTGCCAGTATTAGTGCCAGAGCCGGTATTATTGCCTGAGTTGTTGCCGGAAGACTTGCTAGTCGACGCCTTGTTGTTCTGAGAACGTTCCGTCAGGTTCTCTCAAGAAACCTCGGCTTTTCATTCCCAATAACGGGCATTGGATGTTTGAGCTTTCATCCGCATGAGTTGGAGAGTTTTTGGCTTTCCATCTTTGCAGATTTCGTCTTTAAGGCGTAACGGAAGTCCTATATAGAAATGGTGCCTGAGGGCGGAATCGTCCCATCCACATCGTGCGGCGAGGGTATTAAACTTGACAAGATAATCGGAAACTCGTTGATTGTCCTTCATCTTGAGCGTCATTAGTTCATTTTCTGCTTCGCCGGATTGATTGTAAGGTCCGAAATTAGTTTCCAGTTCTTCCACGAAAGCATCCCAGTCGTCGAGCCATGCGGGTGTCTCGTTGGATATTCCGGATAGTCCGGGTTCGAACCAATCCTGAGTGGTATCCTTGAGATAAGAGAGCGCAAAATTGACTTTTCGACTGTCGGATTTAAAAGCATTGGGTCGATCACGGAAACTGAAACGGCATTGGAGAAGGAAATTCTTCAATTTTTTCGGATCCTTGCCGGTAAAAGGTTCGGGTTCTTTGACTCCGGTGCGGGATGATTCTTTATTATCCTCAGCAGATTTCAAATAGTCAGTGAATTTCACAATGGAGTTGATAAACAACATTTCAGTCGGTTCGTCGGAAGATTTCTTTTTCGATGTCTCCGGCTGATCTTCTGCTTCGTTGTCGGAAGTGTGGGGAACATTGGGATCCTTTGTTACCTCGGTAACCTCCTCAGTAACTTCTTCGACTGAAGCTGATGTTGTCGGCTGAATTGGGGTTTCAGGTTGAGTGGTGTAAAGTTGCAACGGGGATTGAAGTTGGGATGGTCCTTCGGCAGCTTTGCGTTTGGGACCCATGATGAGCGAGTCGCAGAGTTGAGATCTGATATACTGTTAAGTGCCGTGTCGGGAACTTATTCCGGAACTATCGGGAAGTCACCGGAAGGTCGGGAACAACTAGATAGGGTCAGGACGTCGGCTTCAGCTTATGTGCTGCGCCTCTACGCACACGCTCAATGTCCTTAATTTCGGAGGTGAGACTTGTGATGGGAGTTACGGATATTCAGAGTTCCGAAGAGTTCCGAATATCGAGCGTACAGAAAGACGGGAGAAGGAATAAGAAACTAAGCTGATATCAGATCTAAGGTAAAGTACAAATTCACGGAAACTAATATAAGTCTGCTCGTTATTGTACTACAAACTAAGACCATAATAAGACGGAAACGGAAGTGTTCTTAAAACGGAAATACAATAAGACATATTAGGAAGGCAATATTCCGTAACAGGAATATAACAAACAAATGAGTGAATACTTGTCAACGGACAAATTACCAAATGCGGAACAAGGGAAGCATGCGGATGATACGGTAACTATGATGTTCCGTAGTCGGAGGTCAAAGTCGGAAGTCGGGGATCGGAAGTCGGGAGTGGGAGACCGGAAGTCGGATATTGAAACATCCGGGAATGGGTCGTAACAGTTGATTATGTTCCGGGATGTTATTAGGAACACAAAGTTCTAACATGGAAACATGGAAAATGGGATGAACTGCTTGCATACTTTCAGGAAGTCAGAGAGTCCAGGAAAGTGAGCTGGCTTGTGCTATAATCTTGAAAGGACCTAAGAATTTTTCAGCAAGTTTTTTGGAAGGTCAGGTAGTTTGAAAGAATTGAGCTTTTATAAAAACCTGGTCTCCAATTTTGAAGTTAGGAGGTGGGATTCTGTTTTTACCCACAGAACATTGATAATGTTCCTGAGTGGAAGCCAAATTCTATTTGGGATATACTGTGAGAATAGGATTATATCCTTTATTGGTGAAGAAGGGAGAGATGCTGGTAGTTGCATTCAGAGAGTTATTGTAAGCAAATTCTGTGAGCAGAAGAAGGGATTTCCAGTTGTCCTATTGGTAGTTGCAGTAAATATGGAGGTATTGTTCCAGGGTTTGGTTGACATGTTCCATTTGTCTGTCACCTTCCAGATGATATCCCAAAGTGAAGTGTAATTTTCATATCAAGAGTTTTTCCAAGGGCCTTGAAAAAATGGGAAACAAACTTGGGGAAGTTACATGAAATGGAACACCATGCTTGGAAAATATATGAATGATAAAAAGTTCCACTAATTGCAAGGATGTTATTGTATCATGAGTGGGTATGAAAATTCCTTGTTTTGAGAATCAGTCTACAACAACTAGAATGGATGTAAAGCCTTTAGAAGTTGGGAGTTGTTCAATAAAATCCATGGAAATTGAGTTCCAGGGTTTTTCCAGTATTGGGAGTTGCTTGAGAAGGCTGTACAGCATATGTCTCTGGGATTTAGAATATAAGCAAGTGGTGCATGACTTACAGGACTGGGTTATGAAATATTGGACATTGGTCCAAGTATATTCTCTTTGGATTAAACTGAGAGTATTGTTAATGCCATAATGTCTAGAGATTGGATGATCATGTTTTTACTGAAGTACATGGAGTCAGAGATTGTTGGAGTCCGGAACATAAATATGTCCAGCAAGATGGATGAAACCTTGAGAGTCTTGGGACTATTGGAATTGATTGGAATCATTGAGAACTTCTAGGTGTGACTTGAGAGCCAGATTGGAAGTAAGTGCAGAAAGGATATATTGATATAATTGCTCAATATCCATAATCAGAATGCTATGCATAATTGAATGGTAGAGAGAAGTTGCTTGGATAGATGCAGAAAGTTGCTGTGTTGTAAAAACTGGTTTCATGTTGCGCAGATTAACAATGGCATAGTTACTTTCCCCCTCTCTAGGATAGACATCCCATCATTGAGTCATGGCATCCAGTTTTCCACCAAGATGTCTGGGTCAGAAATGGATAATCATATTGAAAGTGGAGAGAAATTTGGACCACTGGGTGAGTGGGAATTGTGGAACCTTCAAGGTAGTGCTGTCAATGTTTGAGAAAGAATTGGAGCAGAAGTGAAAGTATTTTTTAAAGCCTGAAAAGCAGAACAGCACTCATCATCAAAAACCCATGGATGAGATTTATGGGTAAGGTGAGTGAGTGGTATTGTAATATCTGAATGGTTCTGAATAACTTGACAGTAGAATTCTGCAAAACCTAAAAATGACTGGATATCCTTGACTTTCTCTGGTTCAGGCCAATTGCAGACAACTTGAACCTTATGTAGTTTCATCCATAAGGAGACCATCAGGTCCAATAATAAAACCTAAATATGTATTCAATAGAATCCATGTCAACATAGCATTTTTTACCATTAGCAAAAGGACCATTTTTTCAGAGTCTTTCGAAAACTTCATGGACCTGCTTGTCATAAAGAGTGGGATCCTTGGAAAATACCAAGACCTTGTCCAAGTAGACTATAACACATACATCAAGTATGTTGGAAAATATATCATTAACAAAACATTGAAAAGCAGAAGGAGCACCGGTAAGGCCAAAAGGTATAACCAACCATTCAAAGGATCCATAGTGGGTGCAGAAAGCAGTCTTCCATTCATTCCCTTCAACAATTTGGACCAAATGATAGGCATGTTTAAGGTCTATTTTGGTGTAAATATGAGCTTACTATGAGACATTGAGTAAATTTGTAATGAGTGGAAGCAGATACTTATCTTTCTGTGTTATGGAATTTAACCCTCGGAAGTCAATAAGGGAACCATCCTTTTTCCTGATGAAAAGGACAAGTACTCCATACAGAGACTTTGAGAGATGGATAAAACCTATTGACAAATGTTCATCCAAGAACTCCTGAATAGACAAAGGTTCTGATTGAGACAATGGGTAAATAGGTCCTAAGTGTGGGTTTGAACTGGGCTCAATATCAATTTTTAAGTTGTAAGGCCTATGTGGTACAAGCTGGTTAGCTTTCTGCTTACTGAAAGTATCTGCAAAATCATAGTATTTTTCGTGAACTCCTTCCAGGTTGGCTTTTAGCTCAGATAATTCTGGAGTTGCAAAATGTCCAGATGTATCATCAACTTTTAAGCTGATCGAATAACACTGTGATCTGTCCAGTTTACTCATCTTAACACCCCATCAATCAATGGATTATATTGGGTGAGCCAGTTGTATCCAAGAATGACTGAACAGCTAGAGTCCAACTATGTTACAAAAAAAGTAACTGTCTGGGATGTTCCACATAGGAACCAGATAGACATGTCACAGGCTTGAGTAATTGCCATATTGCTAGTGCCATCAAACAAAGAAATTGCAGGAATAGAATGGAGTTTCATATGATGTTTTGTGGCAAAGGTGGTATCTACAAAATGGTGTGTGGAGCCAGAATCTATCAGAGCTCAGAATACTAAATTTCCAAGAAGGTCAGAAATGAGTTTAACAAATAATGAGTTGGGATTAGAGAGAGTGGATGCATTGAGATGGATAATCTCAGAAACATGGAGAGTCAATGCAACCCTCTGTCCATGCAGATTCCAGAGGGTTGCTTACTCTTTTTTCAACTCTGTGGTGGGTTTTCCTTATTGGATTTCATGTCTTTCTTCTGATCAGAATTTGATTTTCCAGGATTAGTGCCAGACTTGCCAGTGTTATTGCCAGTGTTATTGCTGGAAGACTTGCTAGTTGATGCCTTATTGCCTTGAGAATGTTCTGTTAGATTTTCTCAGGAAATTCCTGCTTTTCATTCACAATAGTGGACATTGGATGTCTGAGCTTTCATCCACATGAGTTGGAGAGTTTTTGGCTTTCCATCTTTGCAGATGTCATCTTTTAAGCATGACAGAAGACCCATATAGAAATGGTGCCTGAGGGTGGAATTGTCCCATCCACAGCATGCAGGAAGGGTATTGAACTTGATGAGGTAATTGGAAACTCATTGATTGTCCTTTATCTTAAGTGTCATTAGGTCATTCTCTGCTTTTCCGGATTGATTGTAAGGTCCGAAATTAGTCAGTTCTTCAACAAATTTGTCCCAGTCATTAGGCCATATGGATGTCTCATCAGATATTCTGGAAAGTCTGGGTTCAAATAAATCCTGAGCAGTATCCTTAACATAAGAGAATGTGAAGTTGATTTTTAAACTGTTGGACTGGAATGCAGTGGATCAATGACAGAAACTGAAATGGCATTGGAGAAGGAAATTCTTCAACTTTTTCAGATCCTTGCTGGTAAATGGTTTGGGTTCTTTGACTCTGGTATAGGATGATTCTTTGCTTTCCTTAGCAGATTTCAGATAGTCAGCAAATTTCACAATGGAGTTGATAAATATCATTTCAGTTGGTTAATCAGAATATTTCTTTTTCAATTTGTCTGGTTGTTCTTCTATGTTGTCATCAGAAACCTTGGGAGCATTGGGATCTTTCACTACCTTGGTAAATTCTTTTCTCTGATGCTATTGGCTGAGCTGGGGTTTCAGATTGAGTGGTATAAAGTTGCAATGGGGATTGAAGTTGGGATGGTCCTTCAGCAGCTTTGTATTTAGGACCCATGATGAGCAAGTCACAGAGATGTGATCTGATATACTGTTATGTAAGTACTGTGTTGGGAACTATTCCAGAAATATCAGAAAGTGACTGGGAACTCGGAAACTTCCAAATAGGGTTAGGAGATTGGCTTTTGCTTACATGCTGTGTGTTGAGTGGCGTGTGTGGGGCTTATCAGAGGGTTTCCAGAGAAACCTATGGGGAAGCTGGTAGGACTTGGCTTCAGCTTATGGGCTGCAGCCTTGTGAGATTGTGTTGTCTAATTTCAGATGGGTGGACAGGAATCCCGGGGAGTCCAGGAATGGTTGGTGGGTTGAGAGGTCGGGGAGTCAACTGTGGGAATCCTGTGGAAGTCGAGGGGTGGGATGGGGATGAGTCGGAGGTCGAGAGATAGATGATGGGTCAGAGCCTGTGGGCTCTGATGAGGTAAAGAGTGGTGTGTTTCAAAGAGGAGACTAGAGTGGAAAATGTACTGAGATTACTGGGGAGAATCTAAGCTGATTTTCTGACTGGATTGTATGTACAACATCTGCCAGACTATATAGACTGTGGAATGTATGTCATACCAAATCCAGTAATAATGAAATCTAAACTAGTAAACATGAAATGAAATAAGTAAATACCAAACTTGGTGTTAGGAATGGAATGGAGTGGAGCAGAGCCCAAAGCATGACAGGTCGGTAGACCATAATGGGAATGGGGCGGGAGTCCAAAATGTGACAGGTCATTTGACTATAATGGGAAATGGGGCTCAGTTAGAGAGCTGTCGGGTTTTCCAAGCAGAGTCCAGTGACATGTGTGTGGGACAGGGTCAGAGATAGACAGGTGTGGGTTCTGGCAGGTATTCCCGTGACTGATACATGAAGTAATGAAGGTCGAACATGGACAGGTCTGACATCCAGAGTCTGGCAGGTATTCTGGTAAACTGATAACTGGTGCATGTAGGGTGCATTGCATATAAGTTAGTGCCTGAAGTCCAGTGGGTTTTCCAGTCATAACACTGTGCCTCTACATAAATGCTCAGAAGTCCTTAATTTCAGAGATGGGATTTACACTGGAGGATACAGATATTCAGAGTTCTAAAGAGTTCCAAATATCAAGCATGCAGGGAGAAGGAAGGAATAAGAAACTAAGTTGATATAGGATCTAATGTAAAGTACAAATTTGTGGAAACTAATATAAGTTCTCTTATTATTGTACTACAAATTAGGATCACAATAAGATGGACTAAGGAAAGTATCCCAAAATAGGAATACAATAAGCAAATGAGTGAATACTCATCAATTGACAAGTTACCAAATGTGGAACAAGGATGAGTGTTACGACTGGAATTCCTGCCAGACTCCAGGCACTAATTTATACGCACCTGCACCCTATATGCACCCATTATCAGTTTACGAGAATTCCTGCCGGACTCTGTATGTCAGACTTGTCTACATTCAAGTTTGTTATGTTGTGTTTCAGTCACCGGAAAACCCACTGGACTCCGTCCCTGTCTATGTCTGACCTTGTCCCACACATCAGTCACCGGACCCCACTCAGAATACCCGTCTTCCCTCTAACAGAGCCCCATTCCCATTTTAGTCAAATGACCTGTCACGATTCGGACTCTGCTCCCGCTCCGTTTCCCATTATGGTTTATGATTTGTCACTATTTGGACTCCACTCCATTCTGTCCTGTTCCTAACACCAAACTTGGTGTTTCTATTCCTGTTTTATGTTTTGCTCGTTTCATTTCATCATTACGGGATTTGGTATGTCATTCACTCCACGGTCTATTTAAACTGGCAGATGTTGTACATACAATCCAGTTAGAAAATCAGCTTAGATTCCCCCCAGTAATCTAATACATTTTCCACTCTAAACTCCTACTTGAATCACACTGCTCACACTAGTCGGAGCCCACAGGCTCTGGCACATCTATCTCTCTTACCTATCTCGACTTATGTCTTGACTCACGACCTCTCAACCCATGACCTCTGACCCATGAACCCTCGACCTATGAACCCCACCCAGACTCCCTGGGATTCCTGTCCACCTGTCTGAAATTGGACAACACGATCTCATGAGGGTGCAGTCTATAAGCTGAAGCCAAGTCCTACCAGATATTCCATGGGTTTTTCTGGAGACCCACCATGTACATACCCTAATAATGAGATCCAGAAGTATGGAAACTATAAATGTTCCATAGTTGGAAGTTGGGATCAGATATTGATATGGGAAGTCAGATCAGAGACTTGGGGTGGAGGTCAAATGTTTCAGATAATATGAGATGTTGAAGTATCTGGGAATGGATCATAACAGTAACCTTTGTTTTCTTTGTAAGTATTCTTTCCTTTGTAAACATCCCTGTTGTTATGACCGGACAATCCCGCTGGACTCCGGGCACTAACCCGTACGCCCCCACACGCTACAAGCACCAAACGTCTGTTTATAGGATCTCCCACCTGGACTCCGTTATGTCAAGACTCGTTACGTTCGACCTCATTACGACACATATCAGTTACCGGACTTCCCCTGGACTCCATCTCTGTCTATGTCCATCTTTGTCCCATGCATCAGTCACCGGTCCCCACTTAGAATCCCATCACCGCTCTAATCGAGCCCCATTCCTGTTTTAGTCAAATGACCTGTCACGATTTAGGACTCCACTCCCACTCCGTTTCCCATTATGGGTTATGCTTTGTCATGATTCGGACTCTGCTCCATTCCGTCCCGTTCCTAACACCAAACTTGGTGTTTACATTTCCCGTTTTATGTTTTGTTAGTTCCATTTCATCATTACTGGATTTGGTATGTTATTCACTCCATGGTCTATATAAACTGGCAGATGTTGTACATACAATCCAGTCAGAAAATTTGCTTAGATTCCCCCCAGTAATCTAATATATTTTCCGCTCTAAAACCCTACTCTTATCAGACCGCTCACACTAGTCAGAGCCTGTAGTGAGCAGTGAGGCAGGTCATCTTTGTCCACCTTTGTCAGCTGTTCCTATGGTGGAGGCAATTTGGTGCTCATGGAAGCAGTTCTGCCTCTACAAAAACCATTTACAATACAATATCTTGATGTAATTTCTCAATATCCATAATGATAATTCCATGCATGACTGGATTACTGAGGTAAGTAGCATGGACTGATGTGGTAAGCTGGTGGTTTATGAAAATGGGTTTCAAGTTGTGCAGGTTTTCCATGGCATAGTCATTACTCTCCTCTTTGGGATAGATGTCCCATTGTCTAGTCAATGCATTGGGTTTCTGCCAAGGTGGCCAGGTCAAAAATGGGTGATCATATTAAAGCCAGATATTCAGACCACTGGGCTTGCCAGTGGGTCAAGTGTTTCATAGTCAAAATAGTCCAGGTTTTTGTAATCTGTAACAATATCAACTGGAATTCCTGCACCCTCCAAATAGTGTCTCCATGTTTTGAAGGCTTCAAAAATGGCAAGAAGTTTCTTGTCATGGACATCATAATTGAGCTCTGGTCCAGTAAAAGTCTGAGAGAGAAAAGTGACTGGGTGAATTTCTCCATCAGAGTCCTGGATAGACAAAATAGCACCCAACGCATAATCTGAGGTATCCATTTCAACAATGAGTGGGAGGCCCAGTTTCTAATGTGAAAGGATGGGAGCTGCAGAAAAAGAATCTTTTAAAATATTGAAAGTGGCATAATACCTATCATTGAAATTCCACAGAGTATCCTTATGAGTGAGACAAGTAAGGGGAACCATGATTTTAGAATATTTGCAGATAAACTGCCAGAAAAAATTGGAAAATCTGAGGAAAGATTGTATGTATGTCTTTACCTTTTCAGGGTTCAGGACAATCTTTGATGACTTGTACTTTGGCTTCATCCATTCAGAGTCTGTCAGGTCCCATGATGAAATCCAAATATTCCACAGAGTCCATGTTGTTGGAGTCTCTGGACAACCTCACAGACCTGTTTGTCATGTATCATGGGATCCTCAGAGTAGATAAGAATGTCATCCAAATAAACAATAATGCATACATCAAGCATGTCAGAGAAAATATCATTAATAAAACATTGAAAAACAGAAAAAGTGTTGGTTAGCCCAAAGGCATCACCAACCATTCAAACATCCCATAATGGGTCTGGAATGCAGTTTTCCACTCATCTCCCTGGGCAATCCAGACTAAATTGTAGGCATGTTTGAGGTGTATCTTGGTATAGATCTGGATATTCCATGAGCATTGAATAGATCAGAAATAGGTGGGAGCAGATACCTATCTTTCTGTGTGGCAGCGTTCAGTCCATGGAAATCAATACATAGTCTAAGGGATCCATCCTTTTTTCTGACAAAAAGAAAAGGGGCTCCAAAAGGAGACTTTGATGGCCAGATAAAACCTATGGACAAGTGTTCGTCCAGGAAGTATCAGATTGTGGAAGGTTCCATAGAAGACAGTAGGTAAATATATCTAAGGAGTGGCTGGGCCCTGTCTTCAAGATAGATTTTTAAGTCATACTGTCTGTGGAAGGAACGCTGGTCAGCTTTTCACTTACTAAAAACATCTATGAAGTTATGATATTTCTCTGGGCTGCCTTCTAGCTCTGCAATTTGCTTGCATTCCAGAGTCACAAAATGTCCAGTTGCTTCATCAACTTTTAAATTGATTGTGAATGCCTGGGATCCATCCAATTTATAGCCTTAATCAAAGCTGCTGCAATAATAAAGGAGATGAAATAGGTTACTATGGGTTCCAGGGAACCCAAGGGTGATACAGTGGGTCAAAAAACTGTCTCAATATTTTCTCCTTTTTGAAAGATTAGTTTAGTATGGACCACTGATATAAGCAGAAAATCTAAGTAAATTATCAAAGGTACTATAGGATCATAGCTTAAAGGCAAGCCTTGGTTCATGTGATTTGAATCAAAACCCATTAAATAGTAAATAAAACAATACAGATACTCATTGGGACAGTTTTTTGACCCCTGTGGTGGAATGTAATCCAACCAGAAGTCTGCCAATATCTAATAGAAAGTATGCCTAGAAGGATCAGGGTAGTTATAAAGGAAAAAGGGGCATACAAAGTACTAGAAAGTAAAATAATCATAGGTCAAAAAACTGTCCCAATGAGTAGCTGTTTTGTTTTATTTATTATTCAATGGGTTTTGATTCAAAACACATGAACCAAGGCTTACCTTCAAGCCATGATCCTATAGTACCTTTGATAATTTACTTAGATTTTCTGCTTATGTCAGTAATCCATGCCAACCCAACCTTTCAAAAATGAGAAAACATTGGGACAGTTTTTTGAGCCACTGTATAGAGGCCACAGGTGCTGAAATGCTAAGGGATGATACAGGTATATTGGCTGCCACAGGTGTCTGGAAAGTAATACTGCCTGTGAATCAATGGCTTGTGTTGGTTGATATGTTAGTATAACAGTAGATCTGGTAGGTTAGTGTAAATAAAGCATATATTAGCCAAATAGTGTTTTATTCTATAACTAATCTTTTGACTTGTTTATAAATATATTTATGTACTGTTTGATAAATAGTATAAAATATATATAAACTAGCTAGAATTGAAGTCAAATCTAGTTTTCGAATCAGTGAATTGTTATTCATATTTTAGCAATTCTTTTCACAGAAAAAGAACAGCTTGCAAAGCAGCTTTCAAAGCCTTCTTTGCAAAGTAGGATGCATATCTAAGTCTCTTCAGGTTGCCACTGATTAATACCAAATACATAAATTATTTTACCTTGCAGTGAATTCAGTATTTTCACATTTTGATGGAGCATTGGATTCCTTTTTCAGCAGAAAGTATTAAAATAAGGCTAATAAATCACAGGCTCCCATGGAAGTCCCAGCAATGGCCATGGGTTTGCATGGCATGGGTTTTGACTGTTAAGAGTCGTGTGCAGAGCTTATCAGAGGGTTTCCATAGAAACCTGCAGGAAAGCCAGTAGGACTTGGCTTCAGCTTATACATAGGCTATGCCCTCACAAGATTATGTTGTCCAATTTCAGACAGGCAGACGGGAATCCCGGGGAGTCCTGGAGTAGTTGGTTGGTTGTGAGGTTGGAGAGTTGACTGCGGGAATCCTGTGGAAGTCAAGGGGTTGGTCAGAGTTGAGTCAGAGGTTGAGTGATAGCTAGGTTGGAGGTTAAGTGATAGATGTGTCAGAGCCTGCATGCCCTGATGAGGTAAATAGCAGTGTGTTTCAAGGAGGAGATTATAGTGGAAAATGTACTGAGATTACTGGGAAGAATCTAAGCTGGTTTTCTGACTGGACTGTATGTACAACATCTGACAGACTATATAGACTGTGGAATGTATTTCATACCAAATCCAGTAATAATGAAATCTAAACTAGTAAACATGACCGAGATAAGTAAACACCAAACTTGGTGTTAGGAATGGAATGGAGCAGAGTGGAGTCCAAAACATGACAGGTCATTAGACCATAATGGGAATGGGGCAGGAGCAGAGTCCAAAACATGACAGGTCATTTGACCATAATGGGAACAGGGCTCAGTTAGAGAGCTGTCAGGTTTTCTGAGAGGAGTCCGGTCACTGGTGTGTGGGACAGGGTCAGAGATAAACAGGTATGGGTTCCAGTGGGTATTCTGGTGATTGATACATGAAGTAACGAAGGTCGAGCATGGACAGGTCTGACATCCAGAGTCCAGTGTGTATTCCAGTATACCGATAAATGGTGTGTGTAGGGTGCAGGTGCATATAAGTTAGTGCCTGGAGTCCAGCAGGTTTTCCAGTCATAACAAATAATCTACTAGTCTATATAGTCTAGCTACTACCTTTACTTATAATCTGATCAGAAAATCAACTTAGCTTTGACTTAGTATCTGCCCTCAGTGTATTCTCAGAACCCATGGGTTTCCCATCTGCTCCTGTCTGAAGTTGGACAACACAATCTTGTGAGGGTGCAGTATATAAGGTGAAGCCAAGTCATTTCCTGGAACTTCTGCAGGTTTCCCCTAGAGACCTACCTGTGAGCCCCACATTTAACAATCTGCTCCTCTACTACAAATCCTTTTATATCTCTTAAGTAAATATCACTATAACTATATCTTTCTTTATTTCAGAACATAATTTATTAGGGAATCAAATCACAAGGTCAATTCCCTGACTCAAATCCATTTTGACCTGACCTTCAAGCAACTATACAGTTCATCTTGACTGTGATTGACTACAATTTGCATCTTCTCTTCTCTTTCTTTACATAATCTGCATTGTACTTGATCAGCCAATACATACTCTACTATATTTTGAGAGTCAGTATTGTTTATACATAGAGTGATAATT
The DNA here is from genome assembly GCA_015178975.1 of Hysterangium stoloniferum. Lineage (NCBI taxonomy): Eukaryota > Fungi > Basidiomycota > Agaricomycetes > Hysterangiales > Hysterangiaceae > Hysterangium > Hysterangium stoloniferum. The sequence goes on along the minus strand of WHVD01000314.1, from coordinate 2,963 downwards.
AACATTAGTCTTTATATAAAAGGACTATGTATGTGATTGTGGGATAATAGTTTTTTAGCTGCCATTGAGACAGCAGCTAGGTCTTGCAAAGTAAAATGCAGATTTTTACATGTCTGTCAATGATCAATGGTATCAAAGCCAATGACAGCCCCATGTTCTATTATTGCTGTATAGAATTCACAAAGGTATAATTGGGATAATCCTTCAAATGAAATTCCCAAACATCTCTATGAAGTGGTGCCATATTACAGTGGGAATCAGAAACGTGGGCTTAGGCTATTTAGCTGGGATCCATGTATGTAGCTTTGGATATTGATTCTGATCAGGAATTCCAGACAATTGCCACCAGCATCAATTTTTCGACTTTGAGGAAACATGTAAACAAAGGTGATGCACCAGATCCATTAAACCTGGCAGAGGGTGGCACAAATGACCCTGGGAGTTGCTACATATCCAGAGCAGAATCTTCCATCCCAAAGTTGGAGCAGTGAATGTGAAGGGTTGCTAAGGTGGCATGGCCTGGAATGTAGAAGCTAGTTGAGGCTGCACATAGGTGTGCAAGCAGATGGGTGGCTGTGGTGGTTGAAAGTGATAATTCTGTTCAGGTGACACATAAGGCAATTGTTTTTGATGGAAAACAGCAATATGAGAGGCCATAGCTTCCTATTGAGCTGTTGGCTTAAGCAGAATATTTAAAAGATTGGATGCAGTGAGTGTGAGCATGGCATTATTGTCTGTATGTGGATTTGGGAAGGGGGAATGACATCGGCAGGGGATGAGATCAATGCCTCATTTGTGAAATTTTGGGTGTGTGAAATATATTGAGATATGATGGACATGAGCAAAAGATGTTGTATGACTAAGCAACTATACAGTAGTTGTTTATCTATTTACAAACTTTATTAACAAGAGACTGCAAGATTATTAGTTAAATATATCAAATATCAACACACTCCCTTAATCAAATCTTTTGAAAAAGAGTCCTTAAGTGTAAATCACCATAGCTGTACATACACCCATTCCACATTCCACAGTATTGCTAACATTGATGACATCACTACAAGTGGCAATGTTGGTATAGGTGGAATTCTTAGGACTCAGACAGTCGAATTGGTAATGACCATGTCCCTTCCAATTAAAACATGAAACATTTAGTTGGCATTTAATTGTACAGCCATGTGGAGTAGAAAATGCCTCAGAATTGTAGTACTTGCTAGGAATAGATACAATGTGAGGGCCTGACTGATGAGATTATTCATTGAGTAAACAATTAATAACATAGTCAAGTGTGAGTTGTTCCAGTGGGACTGCATCTAAGCTGATGACAAACTTGTCATATGCCGCATCATACCATTGGCCATTGGTAAATACCAAAATTGTTTCTTCATCTTCATGAGTTTTCAGCCAGTGACAGATGGTATTATCGATGTCAGTGGTTGGAGGGGTAGTTGCATGGCTGAGATGCTGTGCAGCATGCTTTACTGAGGCAATTCAATGTGGCATACTTTGCAACTTGCCTTTTTTTTATGGTAATGAAATGGAAAAAAAGAACAAGTGGAGTTGCAAATCTACGGACAGCATGGACCTGACACAAGTTTTCCCAAGAGATGACTGGGTCACTTTTATGGAGGTGAGGGATTTGGTCTGGTTCAACGCTGAGAGTGAGTTCTGATTGTGCAAGTTATTGTTTTTTGGATAAATGCGCAGACCAGTTTCGAAGGGTCGGCCGCTAACAGTGTCGTCACGGCAGGCCGGGGTCGAAGCCAGGCAAGCCCTACGACATCGGAGTTAGTAACCCAATATTGACGTCCTGCAAAGAAATGTACAGTGGTGTTAGTCTCTAACTTACGCAATATATAAGATACTAGACAACTCATTGCGTGCTAATTTTGAACATTCCCGAAGGTCCACCATCCAATCTTGAGTCGGCTCGGTACTATGTCGAATTGCCGGGGGTGCTGACGCAGTCGTACCTCGGTTACGGGACTGAAGAAATTGCGTTAGACGAGAGCAAGACAAATGAGAATGCTACGTAGTTCAGCAGTCAGGAATTGCAAGCAAGGCCTTGCGTGGATGCCCCGTTTCACCAAGCCGCTGAAAGACGAAGAAAGAGGGAAGATAACATTAGAAAGGACTACGACCGTTTAAGAGATGGTCGTACGTTTAATCATCCACCACGCAGCACCTCAGTGACGTCTCAAGTGCTTTCACAGCAGGTATTCGGGCTAGGAAACTCCGAAGACACAGCTGAACGACAATGAATGGGTCAGCATATCGAGAAAGGTGATAAACAACGCACCCCGTTCTCAAAGATACGAGCCAGAACCAACCGAGTGACTCCACTAGCCCATGAACCAGAGAAATGGATAAAACAAAAGAAGTAGAAATATCAAAAGAAAGAAGAAGGAGGAGAAGGAGAACTGGAAAAGAAATAAGTATTTCCGGCCTGACACTACTACTCGTCCGCCGCTGCCCCTACCTTTCGTCCAAGGTTTCCTCCCCTCTTGCCCTCTCTTTCCGCCGTCGGTTTTGTGGGTGGATGCGCAGCCGGAGGCAATGGTTTCATCCGAGTAGCTAGAGGTCGGCCAAATGTCTTTGCCGAACGTTGCGGTGGGTATTTGGATGTGCGGGACTGGTTTTCCAACCTGTTTCCACCCAAGTTCAGGAGTAAGTGCTGTCTCACTGAGGCATTCGTCGCCCGCCTAAGATGATGAAAGGTGAGTGTCATCGCCCAAATTAATAAAACGAAATATTACGTGTCGAACGGTTCTCCTCTGTCATTGAAGGCCTTGTCTCGCCTCGCCTTCCTCTTTCTCTCATAATAGGGTTGATGTTTTATGTGTGAAACGCTTTGTCCTGCTAAGAAGTCAATGTTAGTTGGTGTAAGAAATATAGCCGATGGGACTCACCCGCAAGCCGAAGATGTTCCCGCCCCGGAGGACGGATTGTTTGAGACATGCGGA
>WHVD01000313.1:0-53844 GCA_015178975.1 Hysterangium stoloniferum | reverse complement strand
CAGATTCTCGAAAGGATGTATATGGCTACACATTCGTCGTTCTTCGCTATGGTCGGTGTGGCGGAGCAGGTGGGCAGCTGCGGAATGCATTGGGTAGCGTTTTGGGGCGTTTGAGATGAGTAGGTGGTTTCGTGGGCTCATTACGGGCCGGCCAGTGAATGACGGCGGAATATCCGATGAATTCAGTTAGTACCTCGCCCGTTCACCAGGTAGCCCCCCTCCCGACCCCAACGCCGGAAACCCTCCAAAAAGCCGCTCATCTTCTTCCTCACACTGTTTAACATTCCCATCCCCATGTACCGTCTCATTGGCAGCCATGCCGCCCGCTTGCCCCCGAATGTCGATGGAACTGATTGCCTTGGCGTTTGAGGGCAAGGTGCAGAAACCTGTTGCGGAGGCTTACGATCCCGTGGAGTGGAAGAGCTTCTGGTTGCCAATATCCGTGGGCGGTTGTGGAAACTGTGATGCTTCCTCTAGATATTCAAGGTAAATGGCATGCCTGTACCTCTTTTCTTGTCGCATATGTTCCATCTCTCTCTTATTCTCCTTCTCTGGACTTTACGCGGGTTTCGACGAGACACGCTGGTTGAACGAAAGAGCTTCTGGGCGCTGCCCACTATGAGCAGGTGCTGTGACTGCGACGGGACTTTCGGATATTGACTTGCTCGGCCGTCATGGTGCAGTGTTTTGGGAAGGCTAAGGCTTTGGGCATAGCTTCAACTCGTTATCGAAGGCGACCCGCGATAAGAATTGCCGAAGTACAGAAATAAGAGAAAAAATGTTAGTCAGTTTCAATAGCATAAGTTAAACGCGTCAACCAAAACGCAAATCCTACGAGTCGGTGGCTCTATCGCAGGAACTGTAGGCTGCCAGCGTCTGAGATATTAGCGGACAACCCATCTGCGCAGGCTTTGGTGACCCTTGGCAGGCAGTGTGACCTTTGGCAGCAGTGTGACCCGTGGTGACAGGCAGTGCGTGGAGTGTGAGCGCCGTCAGCCTGATGCCTGGGGTGCCCCATACACGCACGACCCGTCGGCTGTCAGGACTTCAAATTTGTAAACATACACTTCTTACCCAGGACTCAATTTAAATCCGTAAGAGTTCGATGAGGAGCGTGGATCGAGAAAAGCGGCACCTAGTCTGGCCCGTAGCCCTGGTCAGGATTTTCGGTTTTTTCCGACACTTCTAACTAACCGCACCTTCCAAGTTTCTCTGGGTAATAGCCCGGGTCTCCACGGAGACCTTCTGAGTATGTATTAATTTTTGGCAAGTGATAGATTGTTATATAATTGTATTTTATGAATTTGAAGAGTTTATTCCCCATGGGGGGACTATCTCTAGGTCTAATACCATTTCAACGCGTATATACGTTAGTCGTATGGAACAGGCTAGTCACACGCCCGTCCGTGCTTCTTCAAGAGGGATAAGTAGTTTTTGTTGGAACTTGGTGAGACCCCTACAAATGGAGTCGCAAGCAGACAGAGGAGTGAATGGACTTCGTCCATCAAAACATTCAACCTCCTCGCCAAAATCTCCTCCTCGGGCATATAGACAACCCTCTCAGAAAATGCCAGGAAGCCGTGGAGGACAGGGATTGGGGTATTATCTCGCACTGCCTCGCACGCAATTTCTGGTTCTGGAGATTGTGAAATTAATGACGATGAGCCCCTTATCAGCATCGAGGCGCCATCAAACACTATAATGTCTGATTTAGGGCGTTGAATTAGTATTCTGATAGCCGAATCAGTTGAGACAACCGGTCCGCGATGGTGTAACTGTGAACTCACTGCAGCATTTTAACCCAGATGGAAACAATGATATTAATTCGATCAATGTTTTCTGCCAGCAATGTGACATCCTTAAATAATGCATCGAGTTCATCTATGATGATTGAATAAGTGATGTAGCGATAAGAGTTGGCACACGCAAATGAATGGATGTTGGTCTGTAAAACGTCAAGCGCGATATCCAATAGAGTTCCATAAATGCTGCGGAGCCAAGGATCCCGTGTGAAACAGCAGGAGAAAATCGATATTTGCTGGGGAATCAATCCCATGTGTCCAGGTTGGTTTCGATCGTATCTGCATATTTCTCATTTAGGCCATTCTCCAAAAACAGCAACGGTAAAACCTACGACCTCAACCAGAATTTGAAACAGTTTCTAATCACATTGAGGTCCTGATGTGACAGGCGCTGTGCATCATGCACCTCCTTAATAATGGAGGAGAAACAGTAAGTAAGAAGGAAATGTTCTGAAGTGGTGAGGGTGGCAGCCGACCGGCTACAGAGATATTTGCCAACGTGTGATATGAATATCGAGGCGACAGCATAGCATTCCCCAGGAAGTTGCGACCCGACCAGGGCAGTGTAGAGCATAGGAACCATTTTAGCTGGCTCATCCTCGATAAATGCCATGAACTCAATAACATACGTCATCACTACTATGACTCTGCCTATCTTCGCTTCTTCGCTAGTGCCAAACCGGTATCTAAAGGCGGGATGCGTATTCATGAGAAGCCAACTCGCCCGATATCGGATTTTACGCGGGTAAGATGGTCTTAATTAAAGTAATTTCAGCATGCATTGAATGACTTTTACCAGAAGCGAACATGCCTCAAGAGTTCCACCCCCTCTTTAACGATTCTGCTCAATTGCCGCACAGTTAGCTGTTTGTTAAGCAATTTAGTCACCGTCATTTCCTCGCGTGTGGACCTAAGCCTTCGGGTAACTCTATCGTACTCCTCCACACGCCGTGCGTATACCAAGCACCTTCCAAGCAAAATGGCCATCTTGGTGCCATACAGTAGCTTCGTCCCGATCCGCTCTAATGCCAGGCCACACAAGTAACCGGGGCCGACTTCGACATCGGTTTGATTACGAATAACGGGCTCCGTCCACGCAGCAATGGCGTCTCTCTCAATGTCGGACATGCCTTGTTCAATCCCTGATGAATCGAGCAAGCCTTGCGGCGGTTCTACGCAAGTTGCAAAATCACGGCACTAAACGGAAGAAAAAGTCCAAAACATGGGAGTTGATCCTCAAAACCAAATACTAACATACCCGTTGCTGAACCCATGAATGAAGTGCGTCCTGGCTGATCGATATGTGGTCGTCATGACCAGGTCTGTGGTAACAGAGGCCGTGACCCTCTCTATTTGTCTCTGGAGTATATCCTGAAAATGACTTTCGAGGACTGCGATTCGTTCAGATTCCAGGGCAGCAGGCGAGGTCAATGGGGGGAGTACTTCGACCTGGTCAGGTACTACCTCGGATGTAAGGCTGTCGGTATCAGCCTCACTCGGTCAACACGGACAGGACTAAGTTTTCTTTATTTTTACATATCAGTAGGATACAAGGTGAATGCGAGGTTCACTAGGGAAGAGTGGGGAAAGGATTAATGGTTAAGGAGAAGATATTCTATCGCTATAGGATATGGGGTTTTATATAGAGTCAAGGAGATGAGAAGAGATTCTAGATCCTGATCCAGTTCCACCAGGCGTATGTGTCACTAGGGGAATGGTGTTGATCGAGCCCAATATCGGGTTGGGACTCGGTGACACGGGCAATTGGTAAGTCGGCCAGGGGTGGCCAGTGGTCAATGATGCGGCTCTGCATGTGTGGTAAGTCGGCCAGGATTACATCGGACATAGCGTGAGGTATAGACAAGAGGCGTGTCACGAGAATCGAAAGAGACCCGCTGACAAGGTTGATCAGGCTCTTTCTATGTTTGTGAGACACCGCTTTCAAATTGCCAATTAACACTGCTCTACTAAGTCACTGGAAAAGGCCCCGTCTCCAAAGATGGCCTTTAAACGCCGAGTGCCATAAATATTATATGATAGCGTTTTGACTGTAAAAAAGGAAAATAATGGATTTATTATAATAAATAAACTGAAAAAACAAAATTTGTGAAGTATGTACAAAATTGGTTTGTTCTCGTTATCTGAAGCCTTGGTGAACCTTACCACAACGGACCTTTAATATTTAGTATCCGACTTCCTTAGATAATTAGGATAAATCCGCGTAGTAGTTTTTTCATCATCGTTTTATCTACCGTCACTATCGTGTACTGCCGTCTCCGTTCATAGAATATACTCGAGTCCTATCAACGTTTTTTGGACTGAGACTCCGTGAGGCTGCGATTGATAGCAGCCTTACAATTCCGTACAATCGATAAGGCACTTTGTACTTCTTGTTGATGTAAACATCAATGAGATGAGAGAACCGTTTCTTTCTGTCCTTCTGCGGACGTATTGACTGGTGCGGGTGAGTTGCGCTCCGCCATCCTCGGCTTTCACTCTTCATACTTTTTATTAAAAAATACATAGATTGGGCTACACTTACATTAAGAGTAGAGACGCAAAATGAGGAGTAAGGACGCTTATGATGAAGCCACATGAAAACCAAAATGATGTCAGCTTCCCTTTCCTGCCAATGTGCATTTGGCTGGCAGCTCATCCTGTGTTGTTTATAAAATTTGACACTGTCAGAACTTGTCCACCTATTTAATTTACATGGCCACCATGATCTGAGCGACTTCAATGATGTCATGCTTTCCCTGTTCTTCCACATTAATCACTATCCTTATTTTCCATATTTTCATAACCCATGCATATTATTGCTACCCATATCTCTCACATTATCATTATTCCTATCTCCCGTGACAATAGGCCCACAGATGGGCAGAAGGAAATAGACCAATACGATGCATATAATAAATGTGTGTCCATGTGGATAATGGTTTTGTAAGTATGTTGCCACTCATTTCTTTGTTAAGCGGTAATGGAGTTGTATGGTGCCATTTTCAATTAAATGTTGAATAAAGGGTGTGTATGGTCTTTGACTTCGCTGTCTTTCATTTGGGGTTGTGGACATTTTTTCGAAGTGTACTATCATTCCTTGATTGTCTCTCAAAGTAGCCGTTGGCTCTTCATGTATGATATTGAGTTCTTCTAAGACGTGTCTTGTCCACATGACTTCGCAGGCAGCTTCTGAAAGTTCCACGGTAGTCTGTGTTCTGGATGACATCTCAATCCAAGAAAGATTATGTTCCTCCCACCAATCGCCTATCCTCAGTCTCCCCAGCAAAATCGCAATCTGAATATCTATGTACATACGCATAAATCTCCTACTCCTAAACGTAATTCTTCCTCTCTAGTCGTAAACAGATATTCATTTGGTGAGATTCTAATGGGTAAAAGCAGGATTAGATGGATAGTGAGATAGTTTATTGACCGAATAGGTGATATCAGGACACGATTGGACAGCTGCGAACATGGGGCTTCCAATAAGCTCTCGATCCACAAGGCGCCCCTAACGCCAGTAACAGCATCGACAGTCCCCAAAATAGCAACAATCCCCCCTGCACGCAACGCCAACTTAACGGAGTCCTTCGTATTGAATGCAAAGCCAGGCCTTGCAAACACCAGCTTACTCGGGTCAATGACTTGCTCGTTCGGAAGGTGATTGGGTGGGGGCAAGCGGGCGGAGAGACTGCGAATGATACGGTGCATGAGGAAGGGAATGCCGAACAGGGCTATGAGGAAGAAGATGAGCAGCTTTTTGGAGGGTTTCGGGGCGTTGGGGTTTGGAGGGGGGCTGCCTGGCGGACGGTCGAGGTACGAGCTGAATTCATTGTGCATCACACTGTCATTCACCAGCTGGCCCGTAATGAGCCCACGGAACAACCGGACCATTGCAAACAGCCCCTATACACTACCCAGTGCATTCCGCAGCTACCTGGGTTGCTCCGCCACACCGACCATAGCGAAGAACGACGAATCTGTAGTCATATATGTGCTTTCAACCATCTGGGCAAAGCCTCTGAACATCTGCACTATGCTTTGCATAAGCGCGAATGTGTTGTGTGTCGTTGCATAGAGCTGTTGTATGAGTGTAGGGATATTTGGATTGAAGGGTGGCTGCATCCACTTGACGTACGTGCTTGTGGGTCCCGAAATCACACTCGTCTTCCACTTTGACTTCATTTCCTTCCCATCCACATTCATTGTCATCTTTTGGGATTTCCTTTCTCCTCAAAAATCTTCAAACAACCATCGTCCACGGTAGTAGTTTCCCTTTTCACACTCGTCGCATCATTGATAGGCTCCATATCGGACGATGTCATTCTACTCGCCACTCTCCCAATCTCGCCAAACCCAAACTTGTCTATTCAACGTCCGTGACGATGTCTATTTCCATGAATCTCATCGAGTGATTGCTGACCCAGCTAACAGATCGAGCTTGTACGTCGAGGCACTACAACGGGCTTAATTGGTTGTAATGGCATACATGGTGGTGACATGAACAGCGCCTGGAATGTCGACGGGACTGATTGCTTTGGCGTTTGAGGACAGGGTACAGGCTCTTGTTGGGGAGGCTTACGATCCTGTTGAATGGAAGTGGGAGTGAGAGAGTTTCTGCTTGTCGACATCCATGTGCGGTTGTGGCAACTGTGGTGCTTCCTCTGGATATTCAGGGTAAATTGTAGACCTGTACCCTCTTGTCATGCCGGTTTTCTCGATCCGCGCTTCTCATCGAACTCTTACGGATTTAAATTGACTCCTGGGTAAGAAGTTTATGTTTACAAATTTGAAGTCCTGACACCCGACTGGTCGTGTATGGGGCACCCAGGCAACAGGCTGACGGCGCTCACACTCCACAAATCGCACCTGCCTGTCACACGGGTCACACTGCTGTTGGATTAGCAAGCACGATATAGTCTCGCTTCCGCTATATTCTGAGCCTAACCTAAAGTACTGAGCTAGGCAGGTACACACGATATAATATATACGCCTTTGTCATTTAGTTACTTCCTGTTTTACCCTCTCCGAAATACGCAACGTACGATCATACATAGAATGTCAATACCTTAAAAACTTAGTATCTATAGCTAGTGCACCTCAGCTGTTTAGCCCCGCTACTGCGTGCAAACACTGAGGTGAGATTACTTTTACACGTTTACTTAGATACAATACTTATCATGCATCCTAGATCACTTTCTGTTATCTAGGTAAATACTAGCTGTGTAGCCCCGCTACTGCGTGCAAACACTGAGATCACTTTCTGTTATCTAGCTGTCTAGCATCTATATTATTTCAACAACTGCTGCCAAAGGTCACTGTCTGCCAAGGGTCACACTGCCTGCCAGGGTCACACTGCCTGCCAGGGTCACACTGCCTGCCAGGGTCACACTGCCTGCCAGGGTCACACTGCCTACCCTGCGCAGATGGGTTGTCCGCTAATATCTCAGACGCTGGCAGCCTACAGTTCCCTGCGATAGAGCCACCGACTCATAGGATTTGGGTTTTGGTTGACGCGTTTAATTTATGCTATTGAAACTGACTAACATTTTTTCTTTATTTCTGTACTTTAGCAATTCTTATCGCGGGTCGCCTTCGATAGCGAGTTGAGGCTATGCCCAAAGCCTTAGCCTTCCCAAACACTGCACCATGACGGCCGAGCAAGTCAATATCCGAAAGTCCCGTCGCAGTCACAGCACCTGCTCATAGTGGACAGCGCCCCAGAAGCTCTTTCGTTCAACCAGCGTGTCTCGTCGAAACCCGCGTAAAGTCCAGAGAAGGAGAATAAGAGAGAGATGGAACAGATCCGACAGAGGTACAGGCATGCCATTCGCCTTTAATATCTAGGGGAAGCATCACAGTTGCCATAACCGCCTACGGGTGTTGAAAACCAGAAGCTCTTCCATTGAACGGGATCGTAAGCCTCCGCCCCAGGATTCTGCACCTTGCCCTCAAACTCCAAGGCAATCAGTCCCATCGACATTCGGGGGCAAGCGGGCGGCGAGGCTGCGAATGAGACGATGCATGAGGAAGGGAATGCTACACAGTGCGAGGAGGAGGATGATGACCGGCTTGTTGGAGGGTATTGGTACGTCAGGGTTTGGAGGGGGGCTGCCCGGTGGACGGGCGAGGTACTAACTGGATTCATCTGATATTCCGCCGTCATTCACTGGCCGGCCCGTAATGAGCCCACGCAGCCACCGAATCATCTCAAACGGCCCCAAAACGCTACCCAGTGCATTCCGCAGCTGCCCAAACTGCTCCGCCACACCGACCATAGCGAAGAACGACGAATGTGTAGCCATATACATCCTTTCGAGCATCTGGGAAAAACATCCGAATGTCTGCACTATGGTCGGAATGAGCGCGAATGTGTGTCGTTGCGTCTAACTGATGTGTGAGTGTAGGGTTATTCCGATTGAAGGGTGGCTGCATCCGCTCGACGTACGTGCTTGTGCGCCCCAAATCAAGTTCGGCGTCTTTCACTTCACTTCCTTCCCATCCACAGTCATTATCATCTGTCGGGCTTCCATTTCTTCTCAACAGTCTTCGTACAACCACCATCCACGGGAGTAGTTGCGCTTTCACACCCATCGCATTATTCATAGGCTCCATATCGGATGACGTCGTCCAACTCTCCCACTCTCCCACTCTCGCCAAACCCAAACATGTCCGTTGAAACCCCGCGACGATTTCTAGTCCACGAATCCCGTCGAGTACTCGCTGACCCGGTGTTACTTGCGAGCTAACTGATCAAGCTGTACGTTGAGGCATTACAACAGGCTGGATCGATTGTAACGGTGTATGTCGTGAACAACGCCTCACCCAATCAACTTCCGAACGAGCATGTCATTGACCCGAGTAAGCTCGTGTTTGCAAGGGCTGGTTTTGCATTCAATCTGAAGGACCACGTGGTGGGCGTTGCGTGAAGGGGAGATTGTTGCTATTTTGGGGACTGATGATCCTGTTCGAGAGTGCGTGGTGGAGAGGGAGAGCAAGGGATGGAGAGGGTTGGTTCCCGAGAGATTATGTACAAGTGTTGACTGCGGAGGAGGCCGAGACGAAAATGGTTGAGTGATATAGCAATGCACTGTGTGCCGTGTATTATATCCTTGTGTCATCCGTCGCTTTTGCGTCTTATATCTCTCCCGAATTCCATTATATTATTATGATCCTGTAAGCTTATTCATCACTTTGAAGCATTGGAATTGACGGAAAATTGTACCACTCAGAGGACTAATGATGTTGAAGTCGCACACATCGGGTGCTCCCTCAACGCTCGCTTTCAGGCTGCTCAACAATGGATCACACCCCACTTTAGATCATACAAGCCATGATAAATTGAGTTTTATGGTTCATGTACATTGTACCTGAGTGCAATCAATGGACTCTTACCGACAATAGATTTTTTCTGAAGAAGTAATTATCATCTCTCATTAGTATTGAGTTGTTGGTTCGCTCATTGCCAATGTTACGCATAACGTGAGTAATAAGCATCCAACAGTACTTGCGCGAATGATGAAAGATATTCCAGGGAATAATCTGTCGTTAGACTACTAGACAGAACGGGGAGGTTGCAGATTGTGAGGGGGCATAGGAATAGCGATAACGTGAGAGATATGGGTAGTGATAATGTGAGTAATATGGGTCGTGATAATATGGAAAATATGGATAGTGATAAATATGGAGGAAAAGGGTATAAGAATTTTCCCGAAAATATGACATAGTTGAAGTTTCTCATATCATGATGTCCGTGTGAATAAAATAAGGGCAATTTAATAAACAACAGAGGGTGGGCTTCCAGCCAAGAGCCTGGCGTAGTTGTTTTTCATGTGGGTTCATCATAAGCGTTCTTCCTCCTGCTTTTCTGTCATGACTTTTAATCGAAGTATAGCCAATTCTATTGCTTTTTCTTAAAAGGAATGAAAGGTGAAATAGCCGGAGGATGGCGGAGCCCACCTCGGACGCACGACTCGGTACGTCGGCAGAAGGACGGAAAGAAAAGGTTGTCTTACTGATGTTTACATGAACGCGAAGTTCAAAGTCCCTTGTCGATATACACGGAAATATTCAGATGAAGAGAACAGACCCGTGTTGTACATAGTTGAACAACCTTTTTCTTTTTCAGTTTGCCTATTGTGTTATTTTCTGCATTTATAGTTTTACAACGCTATGTTTTGACACTCGGCGTTTAAAGCTCATCTCGGCTAACAGTACCGTTGGATGCCGGGCAGTGACTTAGTAGTAGAGCAGTGTTAATTCGCAATTTGAAAGCGGTGTCTCACAAAAATAGAAGAAGCCTGATGAACCTTGTCAACGGTGGGTTCTCTTTCCAGTCTTGTGACAAGCCTCTTGTCTATATCTCACGTTCCCCATGTCTGACCACGAGGTAGTACCTAGTCACCCTGACCATGTCGAAGAGCTCCCTCGATTGATCTCGCCTGCTGGCCTCGAATCTCAACGGATCACAGTCCTCGAAAGTCATTTTCAGGATATACTCCAGAGACTCTGGGCGTGTAATTGAAAGGGTCACGGCCTCTGTTACCACAGACCAGGTCGTGACGAGCATGTACCGATAAACAAGGATGCGCTTGATTCATGGGTTTTGCAAATTGTATCTTAATGTTTTGTTTCGAGGATCGACTCCAATGTGTCGATTTTTTTTTTTCGTGTAGTGCCGTGGTTTTGCAGCTTGCATAGAACCGCCGCGAGGCTTGCTGGATTTATCAGGGATTGAGCAAGGCATGTCCGATATTGAGAGAGACGCCATGGCTAGGTGGGTGGAACCTGTTATTCGTAATCCAACGGAAGTCGAAATCCGCTCCGGTTACTTTTGTGGTCTGGCAATGGAGCGCATCGGGACGAAGCTACTGTACGGCACCAAGATATCCATTTTGGTTGTAAAATGCTTTTTCGACACGCGACGTGTGGAGGAGTACCAAAGGGTTGCCCAAAGGCTCATGTACACAGGCGAGGGGGAAAGGACGACGACTAGATTGCTTACCAAACAGCTACCTGTGCGGGAATTGAGCTGAATCGTTCAGGAGGAGGTGGATCTCTTGAGGCATGTTCGCTTCTGAAGAAGACAATTCGTTGCGTGCTGAAATCACTTTAATGAAGACCCTCTTACCCGCATAAAATCCGATATAAGGCCTTTTTGCTTCTCATGAAGACCCGCCCCTTTATCGCCCAGTTTTATACGAGTGAAGACATAAATATCGGCAGAGTCATAGGAGCGATGGCACAAGTATTCTATTGGATGGCGTATCTCGAGAAGGCGCCAGCTAAAATGGTTCCTCTACTCTTCACTGCCCTGGTCGGGTCGCAACTTCCTCGTGACTGCTATGCTGTCGCCTCGAAATTTATATCACACCTTGGTGAATATCTCTTTGGCGCGTCGGCTGCCACCCTCACCACTTCACAATATTCTATTATTTTTAATCATTTCTCTCGCATTATTGAGGAGGTCCATAATGCACGGGGCTTGTCCCACGAAGACCTCAATATCATTATAAACTATTTCGGATTCTGGATGAGGTCGTAAGTTTTACCATTGCGCGTTTTGGAGAATGACCGAAATGAGATATATGCAGATACGATCGAAACCAACCTGGACACATGGAACTGATTCTCCCCCAAATATCGATTTTCTCCTTCTGTTTCACACAGGATCCTTGGCTCCGCAGCATTTATGGAACTCTGTTGGATATCGCCCTTGACCTTTTACACACCAAGATCGATTCATTTGGGTGTGCCGACTCTTCTCGCTACATCGCTTATAAGTGCATTATAAATAAACTCGATGCATTATTTGAGGATGTCACATTGCTGGCAGAAAACATTGATCGAATTAATCTCATTGTTTCCATCGGGGTTAAAATGCTGCAGTGAGTCCACAGTTACCCCATCGCCGACCTGCCGTCTCAAAATGATTCGGCTATCAGAATACTAATTCAGCGCCCGACATCAGACACTTCAGTGTTTGATGGCGCCTCGATGCTAATAAGGGGTTCATCGTCGTTAATTTCACAATTTCCAGAATCCGAAATTGCGTGCACGGCAGTGCGAGTGAATAACCCAATCTGTGCCCTTCACGACTTCCTGGCCTTTTTTGACACGGTTGTATACATCCCCGGGGAGGAGATATTTGTGACTGGCTTGATGTACGAAGTACAATCGCTCCTCTGTCTACTTGCGACACCGTTTGTAGGGACTCATCCAGTTCCAACACAGAGTACTTATCCCTCTTGAAGAACTACGGACGGGCATGTGACTAGGCTGTTCTATATGAACAAACGTATTTACTCATTGCCTGAATGATGTTCGACCTATTGTAAGATTCTTCGAAGAGTAACGCAAAGTATGATATCCGAAGGATGGTTTTCTCAGTCCTCAAAGGGCTCAAACGATGGTTTAAGATAGCTAGCCCCATGACTTGGAACTTTGCCTTCTTACACCTGTTCTTTAACAGCGAGCACCCTTAGACAATCGAGTGTTCCCTTCGGGAATAAACTTTTCAAAAGGATTATCTAACGATCTATCACTTAAGGGTAAATCCATACTCATAAGGTCTGCATAGAGAACCGTGTAAGTATGCGGAGAAATTGGACGTACGGTTCGGTAGAAGTGTCGGAAAAAACCGAAAACCTTGATCAGCCGTGGCGGCCTGAGTCCGATCCCCACTGCTCAATTCCCGAGGCAGCCAACTAAGCGTGTCTGGGCGGCATCCAGGCATCAGGCTGACAGCTCTCCATAGAATCCCACAGCAAGACAAGGGTCAGATAGCCTGCCACCAGGGTCATGCAGCATGATCAAGCCTGTGCAGATGACTGAAGTATCCTTTCGAATATTTGCGAATCACACTGAATCCTCCCAAACAAATGTGAATTGCAATGACTTGCACTGTATCCTCTTGAATATTTGTGAATCACACTGAATCCTCTAGAAGAACTGATGGATGTTTTCAATGACAATGAAGGAATGTTAGTGTTCACTTCTAATCAGTGTCCATTGTATTGAATGAAATACATCAAAGCCAAATATCACTTTATTTGACATTTAATTGAAAATGGCACCATACAACTCCATTATTGCTTGACAAAAGAAATGATTGTCGACATACTTGAGAAAATCATTATCCCCATCAACACACATGTATTATACATCATTATCTTGGTCTATTTCTTTTGCCCATGTGTGGACCTATTGTCATGGGAGATAGGAATAGTGATAATGTGAGAGGGATGGGTAGTGATAATATGTATGGGTTGTGAGAATATAGAAAATAGGGAGAGGGATAGATATGCAAGAAAAGGGGTATAAGGATTGTCCTGACAATATGATGTAATTGAAGTCATTCAGATCATGGGGTCCATGTAAATGAAATTGGTTGTCAAGTTCTAACATGGTCCAATTTAATAAATAACAGAAAGTGGGCTTCAGGCAAATGCATATTGGCCGGAAAGAGAAGCTGGCAGAAAATTCTTTTTTCATGTGACTCAATCATAAGCTACCAGGGTCCAACCTTGCACTGTCATGGTTCAAAAATTGTTCAGGTATACAGTTGAACCCCTCTTAACCCATACCTCTGATAACCCATAACCCCTTATATCCCATAGTTTGAGCTGTCTACCAACTTGGTTCACAGGAAATTGCATACCATAACCCATAGGTCCGCAATAACCCATAACCCATACCCCTCAGAAGGCAAAACCTGTGATGTATTAGCCTTATTTTAATACTATTTTCCGAAAAAGGAGTCCAATGCTCTATCAAAATGTGCAAATACTCAATTCACTGCAAGGTAAAATCATTTAAGTATTTGATATTAATCAGTGGCAGCCTAAATAGACTTAGAACCCCTGAAGTCAAGAGTTTACTTGAATATATGCACCCTACTTCACAAAGAAGGTTTTGAGAGCTGCTTGTGCAAGCTTGTTCTTTTTCTGTAAAAACACTACTAAAATATGAATAACAATTCACTGATTCAGAATCTAGATTCAACTTCGATTCTAGCTAGTTTATATATATTTTATACTATTTATCAAACAGTAAAAATATTTATAAACAGGTCAAAAGATTAGATATAGAATAAAACACTATTTGGCTAATATATGCTTTATTTACACTAACCTACAGGGTGTGAGGAGTATGCTTTTACCACAGTATCATTGTGGTAAAACACTCCTTTTATTTCATTTATATTTTACATATTTTATTCATATTTTTCTATCTTTCATATTCTTCGAATCTTGCATATTTCATTAGTTCGAAGCATTGTGTATACTTGTGGGCGCACTCAGCACCAATTAGAACTCAGACACACTTTAACCCAGGAACCACCACTCGTAAGACACAAACTAGGTCTACTACGAGCGGTGATCAGGGTAACGTGTCAGCTACTACATAAGTAGCAGTATCTGAACTACTGAACACTTCTGGCCTCGAACTATAACAGTCGAGGCCTCCACTCGAACCATTGCACTCGTTGACTCCTTCGTCATCTCGTGCTCTTTCTCTTACTTTCTCTTATATTGCACCGAATAGGTCAATATTCTTCCTTTCTACTCATTTCTTCATATATAGAACGGTCTGAACTTCCACCACTCTTCACACAGGGTCTACTGTGATACTAACTTATCAGGATCTTAATGTAGTCTTAAGGATTCTGCAAGGATATTCTCAGTATTTGTTTATGTGAATATGCTTTACTGATTCACAATAAATGAACAACGGAACGGGATTATTTGCAATGTAATAAACAGTCAAATTACTCAACTAGAGGTGACTGAAGTTTTAGACTACAAATAACAATGTAAAGAAAACTAATAATCAGTACTCAATTAAGAGATGACTATAGTATAAAGGATTAATACCAGAAGCTCAACAAGAGGTGGCAGGGAATCCTGATTGGTCAGAAGAGTGACCAGGGGGTAGGATTATTGTCAGAAGCTCAACAAGAGGTGACAAAGGGATCCTGAGATAGCTTAGGTCAGCAGCTCAACTAGAGGTGACTAAGTATTTGTATTTATTTGTCCAACAGCCCAACAAGGGGTGGAATAAACTGCTTGCTGCAGTGGCACACTGATGTGGCTGATAAAATGTAGTAAGATTGATTGATTTTTGATTCAAGGCTGGAGCTGAGCTCCTTATATACATTTTGGTCTGAGACATTTAGAAGATTCTAGAAGATTGAATGATGTCATTCTGGAAGGAATGATGTCATTTAGAATTTTCTAGAATTTTCTAAAGCATAGTGGAAAGTTTGGAATCTTATAGAATATTCTACAATATTCTATCTATTATTAGTATCTACTAACTACTATTACTTTGGCAGCCACTGGAATGTTCCAGAGATTTCCGGTTTTTGCTGTAATAGCATATATGATTATATAATGCTCTTGCGCCTGTGTGTGTGCATGACATTCTTCGCATCTTGTGACTGTCACATGTTGTGACAGTCCCGCGCCTCTGTGACCATCGCGCGCCCTTGTGACAACTGTCACTTGTTGTGATGGCTATCACTCGTTGTAAGGAGTTTCCCGCGCGCCGTGTAATAAACACAGGTGGCCGTCTTTATATTATTATAATTATTATATTTATTTTTAGTTAGTTATAAATATATATATATATTACCTTGATTATGTGTGATTATTTCGCACCGCGTTTTGTCGGCATTGGAGTTTGAAATGTCATGTGAATATCACATGATTACTCGCGCGTTGCGAATAAGTGCTGAGTCGCCGACATATTAATCAAAAAAGAATAAAAAGTAGAAATTCAATAACTTGCTCAATTTATTAGATAAAAATACAAGATAAATTGTATAAATTCAGGATAAATCAAACAAATATTGTACAATTTCATTGTCACAATATAATTACATTTGAATATTTGTTTTCGCAATTTGTTAGGGGAAATTGTTCAAAAATCAGAAAAAAGCTAAAAATACATAACAAAACCCATACTGAATTAGATGTAGTCCCTTAATTTTATTGTCAAATAATCAATCATTGTTAGCTCATCACAATGATGCACCACTGCACCTACTGAATAGCCCCTAAGTAAACGTTTACAATTTTTTTTCCCCTCAAAAATATTAATATGACAATCCTATTAAGCTGAGTTTGAAATATGTGTCCGTGGGTGATAGAATGTGTCACATCTATAGTTGTTTGTTGATTGAACCTACTGAGCTTTTATTATCCATATCCAAGGATAGTATGGCTCCTAGACCACTTGAAATTCTTAAGAAAGGGCTTTCTAAATTTACAGAAACAATCAAGACTCGCAAGAAGGAACTTGGTGCAAAGCTAGCTAGGGCAGAAACCATTTCGTCATCAGATGGGCACTGGTTGGACAATGAAGCAAACACTATTGATAAGCAATGTGTTCTTGACACCTTGGAGTCAGCCTCAGACTATGAGTGAGGGCTTGAATGCTTGGATGAAAATGGAAAGGCAATTGTGAGGAAGCTGAGGGAGTGGGCTGGTGACTTGGTGAAGGTTGCAGGAAACAAACAGAAATGTACAACTTTTTTAATGCCTGAGAAAAGCAAATTACTAATAACTCTGTGAAGATTCCATATACGAGAAAGGACCTAAAGCACCTAAGAAGAAATCTGATAAGCCAGTCACTGCTCGTACTTTTACAAAGAAAGAAAATGCTACATTGGGTCAGCGCATAGAAATCCTTGATTGGCACCACAAAAATGGCCAAAACCAATCAAAGATGGCTCAGCATTTCAATCCAATCTACCCAAACCTTAAGATCAAACAGCCATTAGTCTCAGCATGGATCAAAGAAGAAGCAAAATGGCATGGGCTTTGGGAACAGGCAAACCACCAAAGTGACCAGATGATGAAACGAGCTCAACAGACTGAGCATCCGTGTTAAGTGCCGTGTCGGGAACTTATTCTGGAACTATTGGAAAGTCACCGGGAAGTCGGAAACTAGTGGATAGGGTCAGGACGTCAGCTTCAGCTTATGTGCTGCGCCTCTACGCAAACGCTCAAAGTCCTTAATTTCAGAAGTAAGGCTAAGGCTTACGATGGAAGATATGGATATTCAGAGTTCCGAAGAGTTCCGAATATCGAGCGTACAGAAAGACGGGAGGAGGAATAAGAAACTAAGTCGATATCAGATCTAAGGTAAAGTACAAATTCGCGGAAACTAATATAAGTCTACTCGTTATTGTACTACAAACTAAGACCATAATAAGACGGAAACGGAAGTGTTCTTAAAACAGAAATACAATAAGACATATTAGGGAGACAATATTCCGAAATGGGATTATAACAACAAACGAGTGAATACTTGTCAACGGACAAATTACCAAATGCGGAACAAGAGAAGAATGCGGATGATACGGTAACTTTGATGTTCTGTAGTTGGAGATTGGAAGTCGGATATTGAAACATCTGGGAACAGGTCGTAACAATCCAGAGGTTTCTGAAATGATGTATTTATGGGTTTTGAAGGCCATGGGTGATGAAATTCTGCTTACTGGGGAAGGAAGGATGCAAAGGTTACAAAGAAATCAATGGTTACAAAAGAAATCACAGGTTACAAAAGGAATCAACAGTTACAAAAGAAATCAACAGTTACAAAAGAAATCAACAGTTACAAAAGGAATCAACGGTTACAAAAGGAATCAACGGTTACAAAAGGAATCAACGGTTACAAAAGGAATCAACGGTTACAAAAGGAATCAACAGTTACAAAAGGAATCAACAGTTACAAAGGAATCAACGGTTACAAAAGGGAACAACAGTTACAAAAGGGAACAACAGTTACAAAAGGGAACAACGGTTACAAAAGGAAACAATGGTTACAAAGGAATCAACAGTTACAAAGGAATCAAAGGTTACAAAAGGGAACAACCGTTATAAAAGGAAACAGCCATTACATAATGTGTAAGTATATCTGGGGCTTTGCTGTTTTAGAACTAAAGGCATTCAAAGAATGGAATGTGTTCTAAGAACGGAATGTGTTCTAAGAATGGAATGTGTTCTAAGAACGGAAAGTGTTCTGAGAATGGAAAATGTTCTGAGAACGGAAAGTGTTCTGAGAACGGAAAGTGTTCTGAGAACAGAAACATCAGTCACAAATGGAAGCCACAGCCCCAAAAGGAAACAATGGTTACAAAAGGAGACAAAGGTTACCAAAGGAAACAACAGTTACAAAAGGAAACAATGGTTACAAATGGAAAGAGTGGTTAAATTGACTCTCAACTGCAAGTAATTACTGTGGTCACTCAATTTATGTATTTTATTTTGATTTATTGAATTTTATTTTATTTTATTGTTTTTCATTTCAATTTATTTTATTTTAAAACATTTTATATTCATTTATTATATTTTATTTGAATTATTCTGATTTTATTGAGGCCAATCAGAGGGGATGGAGGAAGAAGGAAACAGTACACACAGCAGCTGGACAAAGAGAGAAGGAAACAGTACACACACTCACTGAAGAAAGGGTACAGACACCACCTGGAGGAAAGAGAGGGCTGGTCAGAGGAGGATGGTGGAAGAAGGAAATGGTAGACACACTGTAGGAAAGAGAGAGTAGGCCAAACAGAGGAACACGCACTGGCTGGAGGAAAGAGAATGGAGGCCAATCAGGGCAGGATGAAGAGAGAAGGAAAGGGTACACAAACCACCTGGAGGGAAGAGAGAGGGCCAATCAGAGCAGGATGGAGAGAGAAGGAAATAGTACACGCACTCGCTGGAGGAAAGAGAGAGGAGGCCAATCAGAGCAGGACGGAGGGAGGAGAAAAGGGGACACGCACCTCCTGGAGAAAAGAGAGAGGACGAAGGGAGAAGGAAATGGTAGATGCGGTGGCTGGGGGGAAGAGAGAGGAGGCCGATCAGAGGACGAAGAGAGAAGGAAACGGTACATGCACCGGCTGGAGGAAAGAGAGAGGAGGCCAATTAGAGGAGGACGAAGAGAGAAGGAAATGGTACATGCACCTCCTGGAGGAAAGAGAGAGGAGGCCGATCAGAGGAAGACAAAGGGAGAAAGAAACGGTACACCCACTGGCTGGAGGAAAGAGAGGAGGACAATCAGAGGAGGACAAAGGGAGAAAGAAACAGTACACACACTGGCTGGAGGAAAGAGAGGAGGCCAATTAGAGGGGGATGAAGAGAGAAGGAAACGGTACACACATCTCCTGGAGGAAAAAGAGAGGAGGCCGATCAGAGGAGGACGAAGGGAGGAGGAAACGGTACATGCACTGGCTGGAGGAAAGAGAGAGGAGAATAGAGGGAGAAAGAGCAGTACACACACCGGCTGGAGGAAAGAGAGAGGAGGACAAAGGGAGAAGGAGCAGTACACCCACCGGCTGGAGGAAAGAGGGGGGGGCGATCAGAAGAGGACAGAGAGAGAGGGAAATGGAACGCGCACCGGCTGGAGGAAAGAGAGGAGGCAAATCAGTGCACAACAGAGGAAGAAGGAAATGGCAGACGCACCGGCTGGAGGAAAGAGAGGGGGACAATCAGAGGAGGACAGAGAGAGGGAAAGGGAACGCACACCGGCTGGAGAAAGAGAGGGGGGCAATCAGAGGAGGACAAAGAGAGGGGAAAGGGAATGCGCACTGGCTGGAGGAAAGAGAGGGGGACAATCAGAGGAGGACAAAGAGAGAGGGGAAAGGGAATGTGCACCGGCTGGAGGAAAGAGAGGGGGCCAATCAGAAGAGGACAGAGAGAGGGAAATGGAATGCGCACCGACTGCAGGAAAGAGAGAGGAGGCAAATCAGCGCAGGACAGAGGAAGAAGGAAATGGTAGACACACCGGCTGGAGGAAAGAGAGAGGGTCCTGATGAGAGGAGGACGGAGAGAGAAGGAAATGGTACACGCACCTGGAGGAAAGAGAGGAGGATGATCAGAGGACAAAGAAAGAGGAAATGGTACACGCACTGGCTGGACGAAAGAGAGAAGAGGTCAATCAGAGAGAGAAGGAAACAGTACACAGACTCGCTGGAGGAAAGAGAGAGGAGGCGGATTAGCGTGGGACGGAGGGAGAAGGAAAGAGTACACACATCACCTGGAGGAAAGAGAGGGTGTGCCGTGAATGGGAGTGGGTGCGCCGTGAATGGGAGTGGGTGCGCCGTGAATGGGAGTGGGTGCGCCGTGAATGGGAGTGGGTGCGCCGTGAATGGGAGTGGGTGCGCCGTGGATGGGAGTGAGTGCACTGTGGATGGGAGTGAGTGCGCCGTGGATGGGAGTGAGTGCACCGTGGATGGGTGTGGGTGCACCGTGGATGGGTGTGGGTGCGTCGTGGATGGGTGTGTCGTGGATGGGTACGCGGTGGATGGGGTGCATTGTGGATGGTACGCAGTGGATGGGTGCGCGGTGGATGGGTGCGCGCGCGGTTCAAAATGCTGCACATGTATAAAATAATTCCGTCATGACAAAGTTCCCACACGTGTCACAAAATGTCACACAATGCTCCCGCAGCACCAAAAATACTCCCGCGAAGGCCAATAAGCCTCCAGATTTGCTCCCGTGCTGAGGTAATAAGAGACTTTGGGCATCAGCTTAGTCACACACTCCCACGCAGAGGGTTCGGGCACTCCGCACCCTCACAAATTGGGGAAAAACTCGGGCGCTCCGTGCCCTCGCAAATAGGGCCTGCGGCACCTAAAAACGCCCACCACCCACCATACAACTTTACTTTATATGATTAGACAAGCCTGGGAACCCTTGCTACGCTGCGGGGCGGTCACTTCGTGACCTGCACCCCAACTTCGCTGCAGGCTCCAGCTTGTTGGGGGGCTTTGCCCCCCAAACCCCTCTGCGTCCATGACTCTTAAGTATTTCTCAGCACTTCTAAGTATTTCTGAGCATTTCTAAGTAGTTACATATCACAATCACTGTTAGAAGTTAGAAAAGTTAGAAACAATCAATCAAAATACATTAAAACTTCAATCTAATAATACATCTTTGTACACGATATTTCCTGTTCTCTTCGTCTCTTTTAATAATATTTTTATCCGATTCCAACTTCTTCCCCTTGAAAGTCCCACATACAATTGCCCATGTCCAAACACTGCCATTCTCAAATCTATTCCCACCACTTTCAAAGACTGTCCCTGTGACTTGTTAATCGTCATTGCAAATGCCAACCGCACTGGAAACTGAATACGATGCAGTTTAAATGGCAGTTGATCATCATTTGTAATTATTTTGATCGGTGAAAGAAATGCCATTTTTCCAGTACATGGTCCAGTTAGGATCCACACTTGAAGCAAATGATTTTCCATTTTCACCAATCGCAATCGTGTCCCATTGAAAAGCCCCCTTTGTGGATCTATGTTCGTAATAGCATCAATGGCACTCCTGGCTTCACCTCAAGTCGACTCAGTGAGATTCCACCAAAATTCAGGCTGTTCAAATACTCTACAGGATACATCTCTGTCTCACTGTCTCCCTCTGCAGTATCAGCACTGTGGTATACCCAACTCTCCCCAGGGAATTTATTCAGAAGTTCTGAATTAATCTCATCAACCTCTGAATTCCTTGGACACAGAATTGCCTGGTCTAAGAAGTCTTTATCTTGCCAATCTCTTTGGTCTCTATCCACATGGATGTCTGGGTATATCTCAGCAATTAGATCTGACATTTCTGGACCACAGATCATATGAGGAGGGATATCCATTGTATGATCCAAAGGTAAATCCTTTCCACGGCCTATATCTAATAGCCACTGAGCAAACTGTTGACTGTCTGGATCATCCTGGTCCACCCGCATATTCTTTTTCAAGAAGAGTACCTTGATATGCTTCCAGAGTTCTGATTTCTGGATACATTGTCCAATGATCTGTTCTTTTGAACCCTTTGGTACAACAGGCAAAGTCTGCTGGAAGTCACCTCCCCAGGCAACAGGAATCCCTCCAAAGGGAAGATCCTCCTTGTCTAATAAATCCCTCAGGGTTCTGTCAACTGCCTCACATGTGAAATGTGACTGCATTGGAACTTCATCCCAGATAATCAGTCAGACATTTTTCATGAGCTCTGCTTTTTCTGAACCCTTTTTGATATGACATAGAGCATCCTTCTCACAGGGAACAGGGATTGAAAATGTACTGTGAGAAGTGCGACCACCCTTGAGAATCATTGATGCAATTCCAGAAGATGCCACACAAAGCACAATGTAGCCCTTGGCCCTACATGCATGTGCCAAAGTATTCCATACAAAGGACTTGCCAGTGCCACCTGGACCATTCACAAAAAACAATTTGCCCTGCTGCTGCTCATCCACTGCCTTCATGATAGTCTCAAAGGCAGCTCGTTGTTCAGGATTGCACTTTTCAAGATTGGCTTGGGCACTGGCAAGCTCATGTGCAACATTATAATTATTTTGCTCCTTAATGAGATGGTTGCCAGGAATACCATCCCAAACATCAGTGCAGTTTGGCATGGTTGGATAGTGTGAGAGGGACTTTCCAGAATAGCGTAGGATCTTATCAATTTCATAAAGACCAAAGTCATAAACTTGGTTTGGTGATGGATTATCAATGCCATGTGTTTGCTGGAGTATGAACTCCAAATCATCACAAAGAAATACTTTAAAGTCATTCCAGAGTTCATGGGGTTGTGCAGGGGAGGACATAGTCAAAATGATAGCAAACAATCTGCGAAGTTGAAACCCAGACTCTATGCGACTGGCTTCTGTGAGGCACATGTGCCACTGGCGGTCATCTTCAAGCAAACCACGTGCAACACAGGCTTGCTGAAATATGGGATAAGTCTCACCCTGAAAGGTCCTGAGCTGTTCAAATGAGGTGGCACCTTTGATAACAGTGAGCAATGTATGGAGGTGGAATCTTTCCCCACTGGCAATATTAACAAAATGAATACGCCCTATGGAAAAGCCACATTGATGTGGCTTCCATGATTTAGTCT
This sequence comes from Hysterangium stoloniferum, assembly GCA_015178975.1. Lineage (NCBI taxonomy): Eukaryota > Fungi > Basidiomycota > Agaricomycetes > Hysterangiales > Hysterangiaceae > Hysterangium > Hysterangium stoloniferum. The sequence goes on along the minus strand of WHVD01000313.1, from coordinate 31,136 downwards.
TGGGTACATATGTGAAATACTCAGGAAAGTCCATATAAAATGTATCCTTGGCATGCTGTCCATTATATCCAATGAGATCCTTAGCATTAGCCTCAAAATAAGCCATGAGAGTTGTCCCTGAATTCTCTGCCCTTTGCAAAGCCTCAGCAGGACCTTGATCACCATCAAAAACTACAGTGTTTTCCCCAGGGAGATGGACACGAAGTGCCATTACTGCAGGAACCTGGGTGTGGAGTTCATTGCGCATTAATCGCCAGACAGACTCATGTGCACTGACATAATGTGCATCAAGGTACTGTTGAATCTCATCTGGTGTTGTTCCAAATTCCATAGTTGTACGATCATGGCCCTTGTAACAATATTTATGCTTTATGTATGTACTTCATTGACCTATTGGTAAAGGTCAACTCCACATTGATGTGGCATTCAAAGGTGAGAATCAAAATAGGGGAGTAAGGGACAACATGTCTGTTGTCATATGTAAACTTGGGAGTTTGATAAACCCTTCCATTGTTAGGGCGATGGCATGTTGGATAGGCTTCCTCATTGACAATGGTGGCTTCACACCACTCCTTTGGATAGTGTTTACTACATTTCTTATCTACCATACAGGCAGCATTTGGATGATCAGTTCCACAGGGACCATGGGTCATGAGTTGTCCTACTAAATTAAATAGTCTGGGATGTGTTTCAGGATCTGGAAAACAGGCAGAAACCATTGAGTCGACATCTTCTGGTGTCCTTGGCTTATTCTGGTCATCAAACCATATGAGGCAGTGCATGTGTGGAAGACCACACTTTTGGAATTCAATAACATGGATATGAGCTACTGTTCTACCAAAGATGTGATCTTCTGTGATCATCTTGAGTAACTTAGCCTTCTTGGCAGCAAAGACACGGAACACCAAATCAGGCCGATCAGCAGGGGTCTGGCAGGAAGCAATTCATGGGTGACCTCCTCCCAATTGGGATTGGCAGTCATAGTGATGAAGCAGCTGGCATTGCCATACTTGCGTGCAATTGCAAATGAATTCTGTAGACTTTGCCTCATATCCCTTGAACCCCCAGCAAATGAAGAAGGTAGTATCACCCTCTGACCAATATTATTAGCATCTGTATTGACATCCTGATTTGTAAATGCATCAACCACCTGGTTGTAGAGTTCTGCACGTAACGTTGGTTGATTATCTCTCAGAAATCTCAATCTGTGCTGCTCTGTTATGGCCCAGGCATTGACAATATACTGCTGGAATAGCTTTTGTGCATAAAAAATGGTCATGGCTTCATTTGCTCTGGGAAATAGGCGATAGGCATAATATTCACATTGGGTCACTTTACAACTTTTATCTTCATCTTCACCTTCTTCATCCTGCTGTCCAGGCTGGGGCTGCCAATTTTGATTTGCATAGGGAATGTCCCATGACCAACCACGCTCACCCCTGGGGAAGAGCATGACATAGTGAAGGGGTGTATAAATGGCTTGTGCATCATGCACACGATGGAACTGACCACCCCTTCTCTGAACAATAATATCCCTTGGATCACCACGACCTGTGTCACCCTCTCCAGGGAGAATGACTGCAAGTTCATCACCGGTTGGAAGGTTGTACCGTCGTGGATCATTAAAAGACTTGGAGCTCAGTCTGACATGTAACCTTGGAGTCTCTGCCTGTGTCCTCAATCATTCATGTGCCTGGCAATAGAGTTCTATAAAGGGATTATATTGCTCCATCATATCCTGGAGGTCAAAAAAGGTTTGGTTGTTCAAGTTTCGATTTGCCCTGTGATTCTGCCTTTGCTGCAATGCCTGCCTCAGTCCATCCTCCTGTGCCAATGCAGGATCATGGATGTAAAGCTGAGCATAACTACGTGATACACATTCTGTGTAAGGAATCAAGGCACCATGCTGGTGATACAATTCACCATGAATTTTGAAGACATATGGGCCACCACCACCTTGCAAGACAGACTCATCCAAATTGACACCAAGTGATGTAAATGCAAATGCATTATTATATGCCCGAATATTTTTCCGAAATTCTTTGCCATTGTCTGTATTATCCTCAAGGAGGGACCTTAAAGTATGAGGGACTGGCTCAAGTATTGGGAGGGCCACCTTTCCTTGCTTGCAGCACTTGCCAAATTTTGGATGTATCTTAGAACTATGTGAGAGATGCTCATCTATCCAGTGAAAGGCTCCACAGTCTGGACACTGTATATTCATATGTCTTAAGTCATGTCTTGGAAACCTGTCCTCTACAACTGGCTGCCGTCCAATGGGTAATTGTGAAACAGGAGGTGGAGGTAGAGGCATGGCTGCAGGCTGTGGAATTGCTGGAGGTGGGAGAATGGCTGGAGGTGGGAGAATGGCTGGAGGTGGGAGAATGGCTGGAGGTGGGAGAATGGCTGGAGGTGGGAGAATGGCTGGAGGTGGGAGAATGGCTGGAGGTGGGAGAATGGCTGGAGGTGGGAGAATGGCTGGAGGTGGGAGAATGGCTGGAGGTGGGAGAATGGCTGGAGGTGGGAGAATGGCTGGAGGTGGGGCTAACTGTAGTGGTTGTTGTTGGTGAGCTGGATTTCCAGGTGGATGGTGAAGCTGTGGTGGTGCCCACTGCAATATAGGTTGTTGTTGTTGTTGTTGAGCTGGATTTCCAGGTAGATGGTGGTACTGTGGTGGGGCCCACTGAATAATAGGTGGTTGTTGTGATGGTGGTGGTGCTAACTGCAAAATGGGTAGCTGTGCCTGGACTTGTTGAACTGGATTAATGGGTGGATGATCATGGTGCAGTAGTGCAGATGGATGATTTTGTTGTACTGGTGGCTGTGGTTGTACAGGTACATTTCCTAGTTGATGACCATGGTGTGGATGTGGTGCTGACTGTAAAATTGGTGGCTGTGGTTGAGCAGGTTGTTGTAATGGTGGCAAAGCAGCATACTGAGCATGCAGATCAGCCACTGCAACAGAACCAATTGCAGGCTGGATAGCTTGATCTACAGGTGCTAATTGGGCAGTTCGTGCCTGTGGTTGATGTCACGAATGTACAAGCTCAAATTCCGATAATATTCAATTTAATATTTCTTCGACATTCCTTCGACTTTCCGACTCAATTTCCGACTCGACTTCCAACTCGACTATTCTTCGGCAATATCTTCGACAATATCGAATATCTTCGACTTGTCTCAGTTTGATGTCATTGATGATTTCACTTTGATATCATATTATCATCATAGGTAAATGATATATAGTATATAAGGGCAATGATAGGAATGAAGGAATTCAGTCAGAAAACCTGTACTATATTATATTATTACTGTATTATATAATCGTTGAACTTTTCCGAGTCCTTCTTTGACTTAATTATTCATGAGCCTCTGTGTCCTATCTTTGCCTCACACTTTATCAACAGGACGAATTAATACTTCATCAAATGAGGCATCTTTATTCAATATTGTTGAATATTCTTTGATTGTTTATTCAAATTTATTGAGTAAAATTCAATTCGTGACAGTTGAGCAGTTGGATTTCTTTGCCTACGAATAGGTTGTCGTAATGGTGGCAAAGCTGCATACCGAGCATGCAAAATATCCATTGCAGCAGAGCCAATTGGAACAGAGCTACCTGCAGCAGAGCTACCTGCAGCAGAGCTACCTGCAACAGAGCCACCTGCAGCAGAACCACCTGCAGCAATTACATTGTGATGAGGCAATTCTGGTGGTTGCTGGGCGACCAAAAATGGATTATCAGATTGACCTGCAACACCATGGGCATGTGGGAATGGTTGAGCAGGGGGTGGAACATCATGATTATTCACAGCTAAACGTCGATGGCAGTCAGAGGGGGATGTCATTTGTAGTTGGGCCCTACACTGCCATTGCTCCTCCTCCCGATTATGTTCAGGTGTTTGATCCATAATAATAAAAGGATCCAGTCAAGAGAAAAATGCCAGTGCAATATACTTGGCAACAGCAAACAAAGGCTGTATAGGTATACTCAAAAGACCTGTTCACCAATATGGCACACTTGTACCAATTGGGAAGCACCACAAAACAAAAAAGAAAAAAGGCAGGCCAAGCTGTAGTAGCAGAGACAGAAAACCTGCAAAAGAGAGGAGAGAGGAGAGGGAGATGGTTGAAATGATTTAGGCTAAAATAAGTCAAAAATGTAAAAAAGAAATCTTGAATAAACTTTAACAGCATTAGAGATGGCATTAATACTAACCTGGAGGTGGCCTGTATCTCACAGGGAGAATAGAAACAGCAATAAAGCCAAAACCTACAGAATGGAATGTCAATGTTAGTTGTATGAATTATTTCCAAGCCAAAAATGGTGAAACTAATTACAGGGAAAGGACTCACTTTTAATTACTCCACTTATACTTACAGAAAGCAATCACAAAAGCAGTAGAGAGTGCTAGGGAAAAGGAACTTAGACAAATGGGTCTAAAATAGCCCAAAAAAGCAAAAAATAAAGTATAATCAGTTTCTAACAGCATGAGGAAAGATATAAATACTAACCTGGATGGATATTATATCTTCCAGCAAGAATAGAAACAGCAATCAAGGCCAAAAGGCACAAAATAGAAGGTCAGTTACACTGTATAAATAATATTTGAGTCAAAAAAGGTAAGGTTAATTATAGGGACAGGACACACCTTCAATACTCCACTTATACTCACAGAGAGGACTCAAAAAAGGAGTGAGAGTCCCAGGGAAAAAGAATTCAGATAAATGGGTCTAAAATAGCCCAGAAATGCAAGAAATAATGCATAAATAAATTAAAATACCATGAGAAGGTTCAGAACATACCTGGGACTATAGGGTAGCCTTCAGACTGTGTATTCCAATGAGAAGAACACCCGGGAAAGGGTAATCTGACTGCAAATAAATTATATTATCATTAAAAAAAGCAAAAATTAAATAATAATAGATAGGAGCTCACCACACCTTTTTATGTTGCCTTAAGAGTTGAGGAAGGCTTCAGATATGATAGATGTTCAATATGGGGGGTCCAGGGCCAGTGGATAGCCAGACTCTAACTGCAGAATAATATATTTAATTATTAAAAAAGTGAAATTTAATACAATTAAATAGAGGCCTCAGCACACCTTGGTATGGGCCCAGGTACCTTGAGAAATATTCCAGAGAGGATCCCTCACAATTTAATGAGCACAAAGGCAGGGGAGGGAGAGGGGAAGTGTTAGGATACACACACAGGCCGGGTCTCCAGAGAAACCCGCGGGATATCCGGTAGGACTTGGCTTCAGCTTATAGGCTGCACCCTCGCTAGATCGTGTTGTCCAATTTCAAACAGACGGACGGGGATCCCGGGGAGTCCGGGCGGGGTTCGTGGGTCGTAGGTCGTAGGTCGGAGGTCATGGGTCGTGAGTTGAGATAGTCGAGAGAGATAGATGCGCCGGAGCCCGTGGGCTCCGACTAGTGCGAGCGGTCTGATGAGAGTAGGGTTTTAGAGCGGAAAATATATTAGATTACTGGGGGGAATCTAAGCTAATTTTCTGACTGGATTGTATGTACAACATCTGCCAGTTTATATAGACCGTGGAATGCATGACATACCGAATCCAGTAATAATGAGACGAAACGAGCAAAACATAAAACAGGAATAGTAAACACCAAGTTTGGTGTTAGGAATGGGACGGAGCGGAGTGGAGTCCGAATCGTGACAAAGCATAACCCATAACGGGAAATGGAGCGGGAGCGGAGTCCTAAATCGTGACAGGTCATTTGACTAAAACAGGAATGGGGCTCGAGTAGAGCGGTGATGGGATTCTAAGTGGGGACCGGTGACTGATGCGTGGGACGAAGACGGACATAGACAGAGACGGAGTCTGGGGGAAGTCCGGTGACTGATATGTGTCATAATGTAGTCGAACGTAACGAGTCTTGATGTAACGGAGTCCGGGTGGGAAATCCTATAAACAGACGATTGGTGCTTGTAGCGTGTGGGGGCGTACGGGTTAGTGCCCGGAGTCCGGCAGGATTGTCCGGTCGTAACAGGAAGGGAGAAAGAGTTGCAGCCTCAAGGCTTTACAGCGGCTGCGAGAAATGCTCCCGCGGCATTACACAATGTCACAGAATGCTCCCGCAGCACTAAAAAATACGCCCATGAGTGGCAAAAAGCTCCCACAGCATTAAAAATACCCCCATGATTTCAAAGATGCTTCCGGATTTGGTTCTGTGCTGATGTAACAATGAAAGCTGAGTCACTAATGGTACCTTTAATTTTTTGGGCGTCTTTTTTCGCCCAGTCGGGATTTTCACGTATTTTCGTGCCCACAACCCACCGAGCAAAATTCATTTATATGGATGGATATAATTATTATATTTACTTTTAGTTAACTATAAATATAATAATATTTTATTATAATAATATAAATATACATATATTGCCTTGAATATGCATGATTATTTCACATCGGATTTTGTCCTTGTCAGAGTTTGAAATGTCATGTGAATATCACATGATCTCTTTGTGCATTGTGCATAAGTGCTGAGTCACCGACATATTAATCAAAAAAGAATAAAAGGTAGAAATTCAATAACTTACTCAATTTATAAGATAAAAATACAAAATAAATTCCATAAATTCAAGATAAATAAAGACAATATTGTACAATTTTATCATTGCGATATAAATACATTTTAACTTTCTTTTTCGCAATTTGTTAGGGGAGATTGGTTTAAAAAATAGAAAAGGCTTAGAAATACATAACATATTTTCACAACCCATACATATTATTGCTACCCATATCTCTGCCAATGTTTTCTGAAGGAACGAAAATGTGACAATAACAAGGAAATAATATATGTTGATTTTACAAGAGGGGCAGTAATGAACCCAAGCATTAGTAATTCCAGTTGCTATGCGACTCCAACTGCTTACTTTCCTCACAAATTCAACAATATACACACTCAGTGCAAATATACATTAGTTTCAAATACTCTAATAATACATTAATTATAATAAATCATCCTGTGTTGTTTATAATAGTGGAGCCTGTTAGAACTTGTCTGCCTATTTCATTTACAAAGATATTAGTTGCAAATACTATGATCTGAGCAACTTCAATTATGTCATGTTTTTCCTTTTCTTCCATATTTCTCACTATCTATATTTTCCATATTCCCACAACCCATACATATTATTGCTACCCATATATGTATATGCCAATTATTTCTGAGGGAAAGCAAATGTGACAATAATGAGGAACTAATATATGCTGACTTTTACAAAAGGGAACCCAAGTGTTAGTAATCCCAGTTTCTATGCAACTCCTACTACTTGCTTTCCTTGAAAATTCAACAATATACATACAGCACAAATATGCATTAGTTGCAAATACTCTGTAATAATACATTAATTATAATACACTGAAAAAGGAAAAAGCTTTGAAGTATGTACAAAACTGGTTTGTTTTCTGTATCTGAGGATTTCTGTGCATATTGACAAACTTGGGACTTTGAAACAATACTTTGTGTTCATGCAAATATTAGTGGGAAAACCTTGTCTTTCCATGCTTCTACCAACATACCAAGTGGTGTGGCTAGTTGGGCTCTGCCATCCTCTGGCTCTTTCACTTGTCATTCTTTTTATTAAAAAAGAAATAGAAAGGGGTATAATTCTATTCAGAGTGCATACAGAAAAAGGAGGAGTAATAACACTGATGATGAAGCCCCATGAAAAAAAAAAAATTATGCCAGCTTGCTTTCCTGCCAATGTGGCATCTCTCCCTCTGTTGTTTATAAAATTGGATCTTGTTAGAACTTGTCCACTGATTTCATTTACACTGACATCATAATCTGAGCGACTTCAATTATGTATGTCATGTTTTCCCTTTTCTCCCATATTTATCCCTCTCCTTATTTTCCATATTCTCACAACCCATGCATATTATTGCTACCTATATCTCTCACATTATCACTATTCCTATCCCCCATTACAATGGGCCCAAAGATGGGCAGAAGGAAATAGACCAAGACAATGTATCTAAGGAAATATATGTCAATGGGGATAATGGTTTGGCAAGTATGTATGTCAGAGATCATTTTTTTTGTTGAGTGGTAATAGAGTTGTAAGGTGGTGTTTTCAATTAAATGTTGAATAAAATGACATTTGACTCCAACATGTTTCATTCAACAGAGTGGACATTGAATAGAAGGAAAGGCTACCATCCCTTGATTGTCTTTGAACATAGCCATCAGTTCTTCATATGTATATGATTGAGTTGTTCTAAGAAGTGCCTTATCCACATGACTTCACAAGCAGCTTCTGAAAATGAAACGCTAGTCTGTGTTCCAGATGACCAAGATACAGGTCCTGATCCAAGAAATATTCTGTGTCCTCCCATATTGTCTATCCTCAGTATGCCTGCAAAGTCCCCATCTGAGTATCTGTGTGAGCATACATTTCCTACTCCTGGCCATGTTCATTTGATGAGATTCAAATGGGTAAGAGGAAGATTAGATGAATACATTTTATTGACCGAATAAGCGATAGTAGGTCACAACACAACAGCTGTGAACATAATGCTTCTAATAGGTTCTGGGTAGGACAGGTTGGTTGTTTCTTCTGTTTCTTCACTATTTTCTGGCCATGAGATGGAACTAAAATTGATTCCAAGTGGGATAGGAGATCACATTGGTTTAGAATTCAGTATGTTGAATTTCCTCATGATATTGTTGATATAGGGTGATATAAACCAATTTATATTTCACATCATACCAGATACTCATCCAAAATCCAGTGAGCCTCACTTTCACTCAAAATTCCAAATCATCCCAGTAGACTACTGGACAAGACGGTGAGGGTGGAGGTGGAGCGAGCGGAGCCCATGCCCATTTATGGGACTATTACGACAGGGGATAGGAATAGTGACAATGTGGTAGATATGCATTGGTTGTGAAAATATGGAAAATAAGGATAGTGATTAATATGGAAAAACAGGGAATTTGTAGATCATCATTTTTACTTACCGTCATTGTGTACCGTACTCACCATTCTAGAGGAATACAGTTTGGTCCTATCAACGTCTGGACCGATGCCAATGTAAGGTTGCATTAGACAGCAGCCTTTCAAATATGATGTATTGTCTCAAAGTCCCAGCTTGTCGATATGCCCGGAAATCTTCAGATAAAGACACAGATCAGTTTTATACATACTTGAGAGCTTTTTTCTGTTCCAATTTATTTATTGCAAGTAGTGTATTGTTTTCTGTATTTCCAGTCTATCATATGATATTTATGGCTCTCGGCGTTTAAAGCTCATCTCGGCTAACCGTACCTGTGGATGTGGGGCAGTGACGTAGTAGACCAGTGCTGTGTCAAAGCGGTGCTTCACAAATATAAAAAAATCCAGATGAACCTTGTCAACGGTCCTCTTTCCATTCTTGTGACCCCCCTATTGTCTATATCTCAAGTTCCCTATGTCTGACCACGAGGTAGTGCCCAGTCACCCTGACCATGTCGAAGAGCTGCCTCCATTGGTCTCTCCTGATGCCCTGGAATGTCAACGGATCGCAGTTCTCGAAAGTCATTTTCAGGATGTGCTCCAGAGACTATGGGCATGTAATAGAGAGGATCACGGGCTCTGTTATCACAGACCAGGTCGTGACGAGCATGTATCGATAACCAAGGACGCATTTGATTCATGGGTTCAGCAACTGGCATGTTAAGCTTTTGTTTCAAGGATCAACCTCAATATGTTGAACTTATTTTTCGTTTAGTGCCGTGGTTTTGCAACTTGCCTAGAACCGCCGCAAGGCTTGCTGGATTCATCGGGAATTGGGCAAGGCATGTCCGACATTGAGAGAGACGCCATGACTAGGTGGTTCGCACCCGTCATTCTCGCCCCGGTTACCTTTGTGGTCGGCACTAGAGTGGATCGGGACGAAGCTACTGTACGGGACCAAGATGTCCATTGTGGTTGGAAAGTGCTTGTACTACACGCGATGTGTGGGGAGTACCAAAGAGTTGCCGAAACGCTCATGTACACGCACGATGAAATGACGGCGACTAGACTGTTTAACAAACAGTTAACTGTGCGGCAATTGAGCAGAATCGTTAAAGAGGGGGTGGATCTCTTGAGGCATGTTCTCTTCTGATGATGGCCATTCATTGCATGCTGAAATGATTTTAATGAAGACCACCTTACCCGCGTAAAATCCGAGATCGTGGGAGAGGGCTTCTCATAAATACGTATGTCGCCTTTATATCTGGGCTTGGCACTAGCAAAGAAGCGAATATCGGCAGAGTCATAGTAAAGATGGAGGAGGTAATCGAATTCATGGCGTTTATTGAGGATGGGCCAGCTAGAATGGTTCCTCTGCTCTACACTGCCCTGGTCGGGTCGCAACTCCCTGGAGACTGCTATGCTGTCGCCTCGATATTCATATCACACCTTGGCAAATACCTCTGTAGCCCGTCGGCTTCCACCCTCACCACTTTACGATATTCTGTTATTACTGGCTGTTTCTCCTTCATTATTAGGGAGGTGCATGATGGACGGGGCCTGTCATATAAGGACCTCAATGTGATTAAAAACTATTTCAAACTCTGGATGAGGTCGTAAGTTTTACCTTTCCTGGTTTTAGAGAAGGCCGAAATGCGAAATATGCAGATACGATCGAAACCAACCTGGACACATGAAACTGATCTCCATTCAAATAGCGATTTTCTCCCGCTGTTTCACACAGGACCATTGGCTTTCCAGCATTTATGAAACTCTATTGGATATCGCGCTTGACGTTTTACAGACCAAGATCAATTCATTTGCCTGTACCGAGTCTTTTCGCTACATCCGTTATCTATGGATTCTAGGTGAACTCTATACATTATTTGAGGATATCACATTGCTGGCGGAAAACACTAATCGAATTAATATAATTGTTTCCATCGGAGTTAAAATGCTGCAGTGAGTCCACAGTGACACCATCGCGGACCTGTCGTCTGAAAATGATTTGGCCATCAGAATGCTAATTCTGCATCCAAAACCAACCCATTAATTGTGTAATGGCGCCTCGATGCTAATAAGGGGCTCATTGTCGGTAATTTCACAATCTCCAGAACCTGAAATTGTGTGCACGGCAGTGCGAGAGAATGTCCCAATCCCTGTTCTCCACGATTTCCTGGACGTTTCTCAGAGGATTGTCTATATGCCTGGGGAGGAGAGTTCGCCGGGGTTTTTGATGGACGACGTACATTCGCTCCTCTGTCTGCTTGCGACTCCATGTGTCGGGTGCTCACCAAGTTCCAACACGAACTACTTATCCCTCGTGGCAGAAACACGGACGGGTGGGCGGGCGGGCGACTAGACTGTTCCATACGACTAACATAATTACTCATTGCCTGAATGACGTTTGAGCTATTTAAGATTCTTACAAGAGTAAGGCAAGGTATGATATCCGCAGGATGATTTTCTCAGTCCTTACAGGTTAGAAAAACAAACGATGGTTTAAGATTATTACCCCTATGACTTGGACTTTGCCTTCTTACACCTGTTCTTTAACAGCACGGACCCTTAGACAATCGAGTGGTCCGTTTGGGAATGAACTTTTCAAATTGATAAAGGATTGTGTAACGATCTATCACTTAAGAGTAAATACATACTTAGAAGGTCTGCATAGGGACCCGTGCTAGTATTCGGAGGAATTGTAGATACGGTTGGTAGAAGTGTCGAAAAATCCGAAAATCCTGATGAGCCGTGTCGGCCTAGGTCCGATCCCCGCTGCTCAAGTCCCGAGTCAGCCAACTGATTGTGTCTGGGGCATCCAGGCATCAGGATGACGGCTTTGCATAGAATCCCACAGCAAGGGTCATACAGCCTGGCACCAGGGTCACGCAGCATGATCAAGCCTGTGCAGATGACTGCAGCGGGCAGCCTACAGTTCCCTGCCGACAGGGCAGTCACCGACCTATAGGATTTGTGTTTTGGTTGACGCGTTAAATTCATGTCATTCAAACTGATTAAAATTTTCTTTATTTCTGGACAACTCTTATCGCGCGTCGCCTTCGATGAGGTATACTGATGAGTCGAGGCCATGCCCAAAGTCTAAGCCTTCCCCAAGACTGCACCATGATGGAAGAACAGGAGAATAACCCAAAGTCTTATCGCGCGTCGCCTTCCATCAGGTATGTCGACGAGTCAAGGCCATGCCCAAAGTCTAAGTCTTGCCAAACACTGCACCATGATGGCCGAACAGGAGAATAACTAAAAGTCCCGTCGCAGTCACAGCGCCTGTTCATAGTTGACAACATACCAGACGCTCTTTCGTTTAACCAGCTGTCTCGTAGAAAACCGCTTAAAGGCCAGAAAAGGATAAGGAGAATGAGATGCAAGAGATGTAACAAGACAAGAGGGTACAGGCATGCCATTTACCTTGAATATCCAGAGGAAGCATCACACATACCACAATCGCCCATGGATAATGACAACCAGAATCTCTCTCCCCCGCCACTTCCACTGAATGGGATCATAAGCCTCCACAACAGGATCCTGTACCCTGCCCCCAAACCCCAACGCAATAAATCCCATTGTCGTTCCAGGCGTTGTTCGCGCCGCCACCACGTACCCCGTTACAACCAATCCACCCTGTTGTATTGCCTCGACGTACATGCTCGATCTGGTAGCTCGCAACAATACTGGGTCTACGATTTCTCAACGAGGTTCGTGGACATAGACATCGTCGCGGACTTTGCACGGACAAGTGTGGGTTTGGCGAGATTGAGAGAGTGGGACAACGTTGTCTGATACGGAGCCTATGAACAATACGACAAGCGTGAGAAGAGAGAGGAAATTGAATGTGGATGGGAAGGAAATGAAGTCAAAGCGAAAGACACCGAGGTTGGTTTCGGAAGTTACAAGTAAGTCCGTCAAGGGGATAGATGTTTTGTCTTCGCCTTTTGGCTTTGATTGGGTTGACTAATGGCTCGCTCCTTCTCTTCTTTTTATGTACCGGACAATGAAAGACGGAACAACAAATTGTTTGGCTACGACATGGGCTAAAAAGGAAAAGACAAGCCACAGCGAAAACGGTGCTTGTACAAGAACTTGAAATCAAGCCATTCTCTCTTTCCTCACCTCTGCACTGCCTACGTTACCTTCTGGTTTTGAATCTACTTTCACACCCCTTCCTTTCGTCTCCCCGATCACACAGAGTATGTGTACCTCGTCGGCGAAGGCCCCATGAGCTGGTTTCGACTGTGCATAAACAGCGGGACCCAGAGCGTCTTTTCATTCCACTAAGTGGACAGAGGGTGTCTGTTCCCGTAGATAATAGTGGTGCGAAATATGTGGAGAGGATGAATTCTATGTGAAAGGTGTTGAGCTTGATGGCAGTGCCTATAAACAGCCGCGAAGAATCGATCGATGTTTTTTTTTTTCATTGTGGGCTTTCATTGGGTTGAATAATGCGTCCCTTCGCTTCATTTCTTTAACAGCACGATTAAAGAGAGCATGAACAGTCTCTTGGTTAGATTCGAGGTCAAAGATGGACGAAAAAAGACAGAACATGAAAAGTCTGAACAAGAACGAGAACGTAAATCAGCCCGTTATCCACCATCTCCAATTCCTGCTGTACTTACCACTGTAACTTTTCGGCGGCCTAATGCCACCCCTGTGCCTTTGCCCTCCGCCTATCATCTCTGCTGGGAACCGAAAACATGCACCGTGTATGCCCATATGACAGCTCTTAATGGGTAGGAACGCGTATGGTCAGGAGACTAGGTGGAGCTGCGAGTCATATTCCCCATTAGGCTGCTGGAAAAAGAACCATGCTCTACTTAGATCATACAAGGCATGATAAATTAAGTTTTATAGCTCACATGGATTGCTTGTCTCGATATCGACGGATCACGCTGGTAAAACCTCCCAAGGCCGTGTCTTTGACCACCCTGTGATGAATAATCCAGCCAATTAATATGCAAAGCGCATATACCCAACAAATCCGAGGATGGGTTGAAGCTACTAATAATCGAGCGCATGTTTGACTAGGAATATAAATTTTTAATGTATCAGTTACTATATTGAAGGGCTTCCGCTGGGATCGGTCCCCCATCATGCCATTTGATCGCATGCAACGTCCGCCAATGTTTAGCCCCACCTGATCTCGTGTCACAGGTTTAATGTATACCAAGTCAATGCACCACCGATGCCATAGACCCTACGACTACGCTAGTCAAGAAGGAAGGAAGGAAGGTAGTCAACGAATTTACTGGGCCTCCCAGATATAAACACCAATATATGTTTCTTGTCATTATACTTGAGCCATGTATTTCGGCTGTTTCAGCCCTCTTGGTGATCCTCCACCATTTGATGGGTGCTCCAAGCCTCGTGTGATTGTGACCAGTGTGACCACTGGTTGTAGAGAAAGAAGCCAAGCTAAAAGTAGAGACGATGTTCCCATATTAAAACCACAATTCAAAAACCAAGGGCAAATAAAGAATTTGATCAGCGAGACGTCCGAAAACCGGCTCAAATATTATACACGAGTCACATACCACAGCCCACGGCCTCCCATGACCGACACTGTGCATTAGCGACTTCCCTACCATGGGGCCCAAGGGTACCCATGTCAGATTCAGCGCCATTAAGAAGCATCCTTCCAACGCTTAAAACAGGCGATACCGATCACACGTGACCTAAATTGATGCTTCGTTTCTCAATCGTCTGGTCTTTTTGTGTCTTTGGCCAAATAGAGGTTGTGTAGGGTATGGACCGATATGGTTTCATTACATCTAAAACAATAAAGATAAATACTCTTAGTTTTCTCCATGAATAATTTAGACCCCCGTATTAGCCTGGAGGGGCCATAAAACAATAAATGGGCTGATTTTGGGGTCTGAATTAGTATTCTGTTAACCGAATAATTTTGAGATGACAGGAACAATGTTGTTGTGACAAATACCGGCAATGCTCATACCCCAAAACGCGGAAACACTGCCAGACCGTATATCGGACTAGACCACCCACTTATATTTTCTCTTTCATCGTACGAGCGCATTTTTCACCCGCACGCGTATATATGTATGTGATGGTATGAAGTGCAACCTTAGTCGCTTCCCTACAGCCCCGCTGCACAGCGGCTGAGTCTTGGGCATCCGCTGCCCCTCTTCTATTCTAGCTTGATCCAATTTTGTCAGTCGTGCCGTCTTTCATGGTCCGGTAAATAAAACGAGGAGAAGAAGTGAAGCATTAGCCAACCCAATCAAAGCCAAACCATGAAGCATCCATTCACCTGACGCACCAACTTGGGAGCTCCCAAATCAAGCTCGGCCTCTTCCACTTTTATTTCATTTCCTTTCCATCCACATTCAATGCCCTCTCTCTTCTCACGCTCGTCGCATTGTAGATAGGCTCCATCTTGGACAACATCCTCCTACTCTCCCAAACCTGTCCCCTCAAAGTCCGCGACGATGTCTATTTCCACAAACCTCGTCAATAAATCACTGACCCAGTTTTGCTTGCGAGCTAACTTCTACGTCGAGGCATTACAACGGACTGCATCGGTGGTAACGGCGTACTTGGTGGGGCCTCAACAACGCCTTGAATCTCGCTGGGACTGATTGCTTTGGCGTTTGAGGACAGGGTGTAGGATCCTGTTGACGAGGCTTATGATCCCCGTCAGTGGAAGTGACCAGCGAGAGAGCTTCGGGTTGTCGACATCCATGGACAGTTGCCGCAACTGTGATGCTTCCTCTAAATATTCAAAGTAAATGGCATGCACGTACCCTCTTGTCTTGTTGCATCTGTTGCATCTCTTTCTTAGTCACCTTCTCTCGACCTTGCATGGGTCTCGACAAGACACAGTGGGTAAATGAGGTTCTGCAACTGGACTGTTGGGAATTTTCTTGTTAGGCCGTCATGGTGCAGTGTTTGGTAAGGCTTAGACTTTGGCAATGGCCTTGAACTCGTCACCATACCTTATCGAAAGGCGACGTGGAAGAATATTTGCCCATGCTGCGTGACCCTGGTGGCAGGCTGTGTGACCCTTGCTGTGGGATTCTATGCAAAGCCATCAGCCTGATGCCTGGATGCCTCAGACACGATCAGTCAACTGGCTCAGGACTTAGGCAGCAGGGATCGGGCAGGCTGGCACCTATTCAGGCTGACATGGCTGATAATTATATTCGGTTTCTTCCGATACCTTTACCAAACCGTGCCTCCAATCTCTCCCCATACTAGCACGGCTCCCCATGCAAACATTATGAGTATGGATTTACCCTCAAGTGATAGAGCCTTATAATCCTTTATGAATTTAAAGAGTTTATTCCCCAACGGAATGGTTGATTGTTTAAGGGTGCTTAGAGGTATCCGCCAAGGTATGATAGGAATATCGAGGCGACAGCATAGCAATCACCAAGAAGTTTCGGGAACCATTTTAGCTGGCGAATCCTCAATAAACACCATGAGATCGATTGCATGCGCCAGTACTACTATGGCTCTGCCGATATTCGCTTCTTCGCTAGTGCCAAGCCCGGATATAAAGGCGGTATACGTATTTATGAGCAGCCATTTCCCCCGATATCGGATTTTATGCGCGTAAGATGGCCTCCTTTAAAATGATTTTAGCATGCAATGGATGGCGTTTACCAGAATGAACATTCCTCAAGAGATCCACCCCCTCTTTAACAATTATGCTCAATTGCCCCACTGTTAGCTGTTTTTTAAGCAGCCTATTCCTTGTCTTTTCCCCCTCACCTATGTCTATGAGCCTTGCAAACCCCCTTTGGTGCTCCTCTACACATCGTGTGTTGAACAAGCACTTCCCAACCAACATGGAGATCTTGGTGCCGTACAGTAGCTTTGTCCCGATCTGTTCCATTGCCAGACCACAAAGATAACTGGGGCCGATTTCGACTTCCGTTCAATGACGAATAACAGCTTTGAGCCAGCTAATCATGGCGTCTCTCTCAATGTCGGACATGCCTTGCTCAATCCCTGATGAATCTAGCAAGCCTTGCGGCGGCTCTAGGCCAGTTGCAAAACCACGGCACTAAACAAACAAAAAGTCCCACACATTGGAATTGATGCTCGAAACAGAAGATTACCATACCAGTTGCTGAACCCATGAATCAAGCGCTTTATTGTTGATAGGTACATGCTCGTCACGACCTGGTCTGTGATAACAGACGGCGTGATCCTCTCTATTACATGCCAATTGTCTCTGGAGTATATCCTGAAAATGACGGTCGAGCACTCCGATCCTGTTACGGATGAATGTTTATTGACAGGAAATACCCAATCCTATGATGTTTCAGCAGCCGAGGTGAAGGTGCTCAAGTTTATCTTGAAGAGTGAGTCAACTTCGTGGTGAGAAACTTGCACTTTATTCCGGACGTGCTCGTAGTATACCAATTTTTGAACCATCCCAGCATGGGGTTGGAGCCTGGTGGCCCATGATGGAGTCAGATGAACAAAGTAATTACACCAGCTTCTCCTTCCTGCCAATGTGCATTTAGCTGGACGCTCATCCTCCGTTGTTTATACAATTGGACCTTGTTAGAGCTTGTACACCTTATTTCATATACATGGACATCATGATCTGAGTGACCTCATTTATGCCATCTTTTCAGCAAAGTTTTTAAAATCTTTTTCTTGCATATTTATGACTATCTATATTTTCCATATTATCACTCTTCCTATCCCCTGTCACAACAGTGCCACAGATCGACATAAGCTCGGCCCAACCCCACCTCCACCCATCTGCACCCTCCCCGTTCTGTGATCCCGTAGTCCACTGGCAGCTTATTCCCTGGCATACACGCTCATCCCAACCACACAAACAACATTGCAATTACTAGTGGATGTTTCTCACTCGGGTTATATGCAACATTGACAATGAGCAAAGAAACAATAAAACGTCCACCAGAGAGGATGATTACTTGGCACCCATTCCCGCACAAATGCACATCGTTGCGTTGTTAGTGATAGATATAATGGGGCATCAACCTCTTCAGAAAGCAATTGTCGTCGGCAAGAGCCCATTCATTGGACTCAGCTACAATTCACTTGAGCTATAAAACTTAATTAACAATCGCTTGTACGATCTCAGTGGAGCGTGGTTCATTTTCCAGCAGCCTATATGGCGAAACTGATCATGAGGGAAAGGACTCCCGCCGTTACCCCTAGTGTCCCGACCATACGCATTCCCACCCCACTCAGAGCCGTCATATCGGCATACGCCGTGCATTTATTTTTGTTCCCAGGAGGGAGGATGGGATGGAAGGCAACGGCACAGTGGTGGCATAAGACCGCCGAAAAGCTACAGTGGTCTGTACAACGGGAATTGGAGATGGGTCTTTTACAGACTTTTCATGTTCTGTCTCTGTTTCGTTCTTCTTGACCCCAAATATGAACAAGAGACTATTAATACGCTCTTTAATTGTCCTGAAAGAAGACAAAGCGAAGCAACGCGTTGGTCAATCCAATTAAAGCCAACGATGAGAAAAAAACCATCCAGCGATTCTACGCAACTGCCTATAGGCACTTCCATCAAGCTTAACGTCTTTCCCGCAGAATTCATCTTCTCAACAGCTTTCGCATCAAGATGTTGTACGGTAACAGACGCCCTGTTTCCACTCGTCGAATCATTGATGGGTCTCCACCGGACTGTCGTTGTAGCCCCCAGCGGGTCCTCACAGGAATTACAAGACCGACTGGGTCTCGCTTTCTATGCGCAGTCGAGACGACCTCATCGGGGTCTTAGCAGACGAGTTACGAACACTAATTGTGATGGGCAAGAGCAAAGGAAAAGGTGTAGAAGGAGATTCAAAACCGCACAACGGTAAAGTAGGCAGTGAAGGGGTATGGAAAGAGACAATGGCTTGATTCCCAGTTCATGTACGGGGACCTTTTTGCGGTGTGGCTTTTCCTTTTCTTTTTTAGCACGGGTCGTAGCCAAAGAATATTGTTGTGGCGTCGCTCATTGTCCTATAAATAAAACGAAGAAAATAAGTGAAGCATTAGGCCACCCAATCAAGTCAAACCATGAGACAAAACATCTATCGACTTGACGCACCTACTTGTGATATCTCAATCAAGCTGCGTCGGTTCGTCAATATACCTTATCGAAGGCGATGCGCGATAACAGTTGCCTTGGATCTGACTGTGTGACCTTGTAGTCTGCGCGGGATTATAAGCAGAGAACCACGAGCCTGACACCTGGGTACACCAGGATTGGTCGACTGGACGCCAGCTCAAGACTTGAGCAGCCGGGGACCTAGCGGACAGACCTGATCAGGATTTTCGGATTTATCCGACACTTCTACCTTCTCCGCATCCTAGCACAGTTCTCTATGCAGACCTTATGAGTATGGATTTACCCTTAAATGATCCATCGATATATAATCCTTAATGAATTCAAGAGTTTATCCCCCGACGGAACGCTCAATGATTTAAGGGGGCATGTCCAAGAACAGGTGAAAGAAGGAAAAGTTCCAAGTCATAGGGATAACAATCTTAAACCATCGTTGGAACACTTTCAGGGCTGAGAAAACCATCCTGCGGATATCATAATTTGTGTTATTTTTCGAAGAATCTTACGATAGGTCGAACATCATTCAGGTAATGAGTAAATACGCTAGGTATATGGACCAGTTTAGTCACACGCCCGTCCGTGCTTCTTCAAAAGGGATAAGTAGTTTGTGTTGGAACTTGGTGACACCCCTAGAAACGGAGTCGCAAGCAGACATAGGAAGTGAATGCACTTCGTCCATCAAATTATTCACGCTCGTGGCCAACATCTCCCCGGGGATATGTACAACCGTGTCAAAAAGACCAGGAAATCGTGAAGGGCGCAGATTGGGCTATCCGTCCGCACTGCCGTGCGCGCAATTTCGGGTTCTGGAGATTGTGAAATTAACGACGATGAGCCCCTTATTAGCATCGAGGAGCCAACAAACACTAAATATTTTGATTTTGGGTTCCGAATTAATATTCTGATAGCCGAATAATTTTGAGACGACAGGTCCGCGATGGTGTAACTGTGGACTCACTGCAGCATTTCAACCCCGAAGGAAACAATGATATCAATTCGATCAATCCTTTCTGCAAGTAATGCAAATGAATTTATCTTAGTCTGTAAGACGTCAAGCGCTATATCCAATAGAGTTCCATAAATGCTGCGGAGCCAAGGCTCCTGTGTGAAACAGGAGGAGAAAATCGATATTTGCAGGAAAAACAGTTTCATGTGTCCAGGTTGGTTTCGATCGTATCTGCATATTTCTCATTTGGCCATTCTCCAAAACAGCAACGGTAAAACTTACAACCTCATCCAGAATTTGAAACAGTTTTTAATCACATTGAGGTCCTCATGTGACAGGCCCCCTCCATCATGCACCGCCCTAACAATGAAGCAGAAATGTACAGTAGTAGTAAAACATAGTGGAGTGGTGAGAATAGCAGCAGACGGGGCTACAGAGGTATTCGCCAAGGTGTGATATGAATATCGAGGCGACAGCATAGCAGTCCCTAGGAAGTTGCGACCCGACCAGGGCAGTGTAGACCATATGAACCATTTTAGCTATCTCGTCCTCGCAAAACGCCATGAAGTCGATGACACGCCCCATCACTACTATGACTCTGCCGACATTCGCTTCTTCGCTAGTGCCAAGCCGGACATTAAAGGCGGTATGCGTATTTATGACAAGCCCTTTCCCCCGATTTTACGCGGGTAAGATGGTCTTCATTAAAGTTATTTCAGCATGCAATGAATGTATTTTACGAGAAGCGAAAATGCCTCAAGAGATCCACCGCGTCTTTAACGATTCTGCTCAATTGCCGCACAGTTAATTGTGTGTTAATGTAATCCCGTCGTCAATTGGGATCACTGGCGGTCACACAAGTTGACAGGACCACGGTGTATTTTCCAGAGCAGAACAAGATACAGGCAAGTGCAGCGTACGGTAAGATCTAAGGTCCTGAAACCTTCCCGGCTGTGCAACACGGTGATTATGTAATCACGTAAAACTAAAGGGTCCGTGTGTAAGACTGGGGGCACCAGGATTACAGTTAAGCAGTCTAGTCGCCGTCATTTCCTCGCGAGTGAACATGAGTGGGCAACTCTTTGGTACTCCTCCACACGTTGCGTGTCTATCAAGCAGTTCCAAATCAAAACAGATATCTTGGTGCCGTGCAGGAGCATCGTTCCGATCCGCTCTAATGCCATACCACAAAAGTAACCGGGGCCGACTTCGACTTCCGGTGGATTGCGAATAACGGGCTTCTTCCACGCAGATATACCGTCTCACTCAATGGAGGACATGCTTTGCTCATTTCCTGGTGAATCCAGCAAGCCTTGCGGCGGCTCTGGCCTCTAGGCAAGTTGGAAAATCACGGCACCAAACGAAAAAAGCCTGACACATTGGAGTCCATGCTCTAAACAAAAGGTTAACATACCAGTTGCTGAACCCATGAATCAAGCGCTTGGTTGTTGATCGGTACATGCTCGTCACAACCTGGTCTGTGATCACAGAGGCCGTGACCTTCTCGATTGCACGCCCATAGTCTCTGGAGTGTACCCTGAAAATGAGTTTCGAGGACTGCGATCCGTTGAGATTCCAGGGTAGCAGGCGAGATCAATCGAGGCAGCTCTTCGGCATCGTCAGGGTGACTGCCTCGTGTTCAGACATGGGGAAGGTGAAATATAGACAATAGGCGTGTTACAAGAATGGAACATCGACACATGCTTCATTTAGCCAACATGACCATCAACAAATATGGTATAATAATAATGAATATATTATTGACAATCACCCGCCGCTTGGTCCTATCATCACTATTTAAACAGTATTTATTGGTAAGTTGTTAGAGTAAAAGAAGCATCCATTATTTTACGAGCTGAATTCTATCTATTAATATCATACTGTCACCAATTCATTGACGTTGAGTTTAGATTGTCACGACGCCATCAGTTCCCTGCCTTCATCTCCCCGTCAGCCCAACGGCCCCAGCCGTCGGTTTGAGTTTCTGTTTTCCCCCCACCCACTTTCAGCCACCACCGCTTCCTCAGTACAAGGGATAAACACTTTAGTGTCACGACACAGTGTGACGAGGAAAACCGTGTTTGACCATAAGTATGAGTGATGGAGTAGGTATATAGTGGAACGTTCTCAGACATCCTTTGGTGAACAGACCTGGCATAAAGTGAATGACGTGACGTGTTCGAGAAAAAACTATAGGTTCACGAGGAGTAGAAGAAGCGAAAAAACCAAGAGGCAAAAAGACCAAGAGGCAATGTGGGGACTGATCTACTACTTCAATTCACGGCACGTGGTTGGAATGAGAAAATGAACAATGAACATCAAAGCCAAAGGTGACAGATATGAGAACAACACACTCCTGGAGTGGATCGTAGAAGAGCTCATAACTTTTGTTCACATCCGGGACGTCAAGCTAAGGGCATCCTCCAGCCAAACGATTGAGGCGTCAACTCAACCCAAGAACCGTTTTTCATCACGTTTGTCAACACTGCAGTCGTAACAAGATCGTTGGCGATCTGGGGTCCAAACAACGTCCCTTGGTAACTCTTCACGGTGGTCCAGATGACAACCACGAATACCCCCTCGTGCTCACCGCCCTCATGTCAACCCACGGAATATCTCTCATATTTTATGACCAGATCGGAAGTGGGCCCTCGACGCATCTCCTAGTAAAGAAGGGTGATGGCACCATCTGGACCGGGAAGCTGTTCTGTGATGAGTTAAATAACCTGGATCGTCATCTAGGTATCCAAGATGACTTTGATATACAGGGACATTGATAGGTGAAATTCTGGGAGCCAGATACGGGACGAGTCAACCGAAGGGGCTTAACAAGCTCATCATATCTGACTTTCCGGTGTTGATGGAATTATTTGTTCAAGCAGAAAATAGGTTAAGAAATGGGCTATCGAAAAATGTCCAGGATACGTTGATGAAGCATGAGGGTTGTGGGACTACTAGTATGCGGCGGCAACCATAGTATTTTATACACTGCATGTGTGCAGGCTTGAAACATGGCCACACGGGCTTACCGCAACTTTCCGCTCGCTGGAGAAAGATCCAACTTGTTTATAAAAAAACCATGTACGTTCTTCATATACACACATTGGGATTTAAATCGACCATTTATTATAGGAATGGTTAAGGTTTATCGCGATGTGGTCCGTAATTGATCCACTACATAATCAACGTTAGCACCCAACGACTCAACGGATATTACAATGAAGCACAGGATGAGACTGCACAACCATTTTTAAAAACATTCCCAAGTACAAGTGGGTTCAATTCGCTAATTCTAGCCATACACCGCAGCGGGAGGAGACAACACGTCACTTGGACATTGTTGGCAGCTTTCTGGCCTAGTATCGCTCCAATTTTGAATTACATTTATTGCAAGCATCAGAATAAACCTTTGAACGTTAAAAAACCAGTGCGATTGAGGTGCCACAGCGTTCCTTGTATGTCGAATCTACAGACGGAATATCGCTACCTTCATAAGATAATCACCACGTTGTACATCAGAAAGATTAAGTGTGTGCATTTTAGTGAAAAAAAAGGTTTGAGAGAGCTCTGGTGACCAAAGCGTTAGGAAAAGTCCAGGCATTTGTGACTACTTGCCAATTAACTTACGTACGAACAATTATGCGTCACAATTTTCTATTTATTGAGGTCTCTCCTTATCAGACCGTGTCAAGTTGTAGCATTGAATTATTCACAAATTACATATAGTACATTTTATGTTTCAAGCACGATAAGCTTGATAGTCTGAGAGCACTCGGCAGGAGAGTAGGTGGCAAGTAATCGGAACCAAGACCCAAAGAAACAGACCAAAAATGATGCAATCAGAGAAAGTCAACAAGATGAATGAAAATATTTGGTTTGGACAAGGGTGAAACCCGGCTTGGTTCAACTCGTTAACTTTGGGAACATCGCTGGATGTAAATATTACGTATGTGTCATCTAAACGAGATGTCATAATGCAGTCTCAAAAGGCTTATCATGAACGGAAGCTTACCAGAGTTTCGGTAGGACTGATAACCATGCGACACTGTGAGACTGACGCAGAGGGGGAGTGCTGGCGATGGACAACTAAACCGTTAGTTGGGACCGCTGAAGATCGGATGAGCTCAGTACGAAAAAATAACTGTACCGGAGCGAGAGAGCAACTTAAAGTTACATCGTTGCAGGGCCGCCATTGGACAGATTTTACCCATACCAGCTGATACATTCCGAGGGTAGTTGTCGCGGGAGGCCGGGGTCGAAGCTAGGAAAGTCCAATGAAATCGGACTTGGTAACCGATGTTGACGTGCCGCAAACAAATATATAGGTGTATAGTGGTGTTAGTCTCTAACTTACGCAATATATAGGATAATAGACAACTCACTGGGTGTTAATTTTGAACCGGAAGGTCCACCATCCAATCTTGAGTTGGCTCAGTAGTATGTCGAATTGCCGGGGGGAGGCAGTCGTGCCCCGGTTACGGTACTGAAAAAAATGCGTTAGACGAGACCAAAGCAAATGAAAATGCCACGTACTTCAGCAGTCAGGAATTGCAAGGAAGGCCTTGCGTGGATTCCCCGTTGCACCAAGCTGCTGAAAGACGAAGAAAGAGGGAAGATAACGTTAGAAAGGACTACCACGGTTTAAGAGATGGACGTACATTTGATTATTTCCCACGCAGCACCTCAATGATTTCTCAAGTGCTTGCACAACATGTATTCGGCCTAGGAAACTCCGAAGACACAATAGTCACAAAACAGACACAGCTGAACGATAATGAATGGGTTAAAATATCGAGAAAGATGATAAAACAAGCACCAATTCTCAAAGATACGAGCCAGAACCAACTGAGTGACCCCCTAGTTCATGAACCAGAGAAATGGATGAAAAGAAAGAAATAGAAATATCCAAAGAAAGAAGAAGAAGAAGGAGAACTGGAAAAGAAAGAAGTCTGACTGGCTCTGCCAATACTACTCGTCCGATGCTTAATCCGCTTACTTCTTTTTCCGCCGTCGGTTACATTTTGGTGGTTGCGGACCCGGAGGCAATGGTTCTATCCGAGCAGCTAGAGGTCCGCCAAGTGTCTTTGCCGAACGTTGCGGTGGATTGTTGGACATGCGGGACTGGCTTTCCGACCTGTTGCCACCCAAGGTCAGGCATAAGTGCTGTCGCACTGAGGCATCCCCCACTTTCCTAGATACTATCTGATGACATTAATTAAATGATGTCGGAAAAACCTTCCACAATGTGCTGGGCAAATGATCCCGTCAATAGTGATCCACCCAGCATGAGGGGCCATACTCTCTAAGATCGACCCCCTTCACCTTGTCTTCCCACGAGATGCGTGGGGTATAGTCTGGATGTTCATCGGCTCTTTTGATGTTCCCATCATCCACATGCACAATATCATGACCGGCAGTTTGTGACTTGGGGCGGAAGGTAGTATTCGTCTTGGGAACGATGTGGGGATGGAACGTCCATTGGGTCCTGCTCAAATGTGGTCAAATGGCATTAATTAAATGTCAGCCTTGCCCAATGCGCTGGGCGAATGATCCCGCGAACAGTGATCCATCCGGCATGAGGAGGCCATACTCTCTAATGTCGACTCCCTTTCCCTTGTCTTCCCACGAGATACGTGGGGTAGAGTCGGGATCTGTGTCGGTGCCCCCACGGCTACCGTCATCCACAGCGGGTGGGCGATCAGCCGCATTGATCCCCTTGATGTTACCGTTATCCACAGGGGACGTGACCACCATCCACAGCGGGTGCATGATCAGCCGCGTCGATGCCCTCGATGTTACCGTCATCCACAGCGGGTGCGTGATCAGCCGCGTCGGCGCCCTTGACGTTCCTGTCATCCACAGCCAGTTCCTGATCAGCCGTGTCGGCGTCCTTGACGTGCGCGTTTTGAAGACGAGAGTGTGCCAAATAAACATCGCGCCGAGCAGCGTGAATACCAGAGCGATGTGTATCAAGGCAATACACGCACCGCTGATCACCACAGCATGTCTATAAAATCATTGTCAAGTATATAACTATTCGTCGCTGCACATAACGCTCACCTTTGCTTGAGCTCATGACAGATAGTCTCCTTGATGTGTAGATGCAGCACATGTGGGAAGTGCGCGATGCAGCTGGGTCTGTTTCCGAATGGCTTGCTCATCAACACTGTCGCAAGGATGTCTTTTGAGAATGGATGCAGTCTAACAGGAGTGCAACTGGTAAGTGACTGCATAGCAGGCAACAAATAATGTGATCGGTATCGCCTGTTTTAAGCGTTGGAAAGATGCTTCTTAATGGCGCTTACTGACATGGGTGCCCTGGGGACCCATGAAGGGCAAGTCGCTAATGGTCAGTGTCGGTCATGGGAGGCCGTGGGCTGTGACTCGTGTATGGTATTTGAGACGATTTTCGGACGTCCAGGGATCAAATTCTGTATTTACCCCTGCTTTTGAATTGTGGTTTTAATATGGAAACATCATCTCTACTTTTAGCTTGGCTTCTTTTTCCACAACCAGTGGTCACACTGGTCACAATCACACGAGGCTTGGAGCACCCATCAAATGGTGGAGGATCGCCAGGAGCGCTGAAACAGCTGAAATACATGGCCCAAGTATAATGACGAGAAACATGTATTGGTGTTTATATCTGGGAGGCCGAGTAAATTCGTTGACTACCTACCTTCCTTCATTCTTGACTGGCGTAGTCGTAGGGTCTATGGCATCTGTAGTGCATTGACTTGGTATACATTAAACCTGTGACACGACATCAAGTGGGCTAAAGATTGGCGGACGTTGCATGCGATCAAATGGCATGGTGGGGGGCGAGGCGATCCTGGCGGAAGCCCTTCGATATATTAACTGATACAGTAAAAACTTATATAAACTTGATTTATCATGCCTTGTATGATCCAAGTAGAGCGTGGTTCATTTTCCAGGAGCCTAAATGGAGAACATGACTCGCAGTTCCACCTAGTCTCCTGACCATACGCGTTCCTACCCACTAAGAGCCGTCATATGGGCATACACGGTGGATGTTTTCGGTTAGAGATGATAGGATGGAGGGCAATGGCACAGGGGTGGCATTAGGCCGCCGAAAGGTTACAGTGGTAAGCACAGCGGGAATTGGAAATGGTGGATAACGGGTGATTTTTACGTTCTTGTACAGACTTTTCGTATGTTTTCTTTTTGTGTTCATCGTGACCTCGACTCTAAACAAGAGACTGTTCATGCGCTCTTTGATTGTCCTATTAAGGAAACGAACGCATTAATGAACCCAATGAAAGCCCACAATGAAAGAAAACCCATCGATCGATTCGCCGCACCTGCTTACAGGTAATTTCAATGTCTTTCACATAGAATTCATCTTCTTGACACCTATCGCACCACTATTTTCTATGGGACCAGACGCACTGCGTCCCGCCTTTTATCGACAGTTGAAACTAGCTCATGTGGGTCTTAGCGTACAAGGTACAAATACTGTGTGTGATGGGGCAAACAATGTTGTTGTGACAAAAACCGGCAATGCTCATACCCAAAACGCGGGAACACTGCCAGATCGTATATCGGACTAGACCACCCGCTTATATTTTCCCTTTCATCGCACGAGCACATTTTTCACCTACACGCGTATATATGTATGCGATGCTATGAAGTGCAATCTCAGTCGTTTCCCTACAGCCCCGCTGGGCAGCGGCTGAGTCTTGGGCATCCGCTGCCCCTCTTCTATTCTAGCTCAGTCCAATTTTGTCAGTTGTGCTGTTTTTCATTGTCCTGTAAATAAAACGAGGAGGAGAAGTGAAGTAGCCAACCCAATCAAAGCGAAGACAAAACATCCATCGACCTGACGCACCAACTTGGGAGCTCCCAAATCAAGCTCGGCCTCCTTCCCCTTGGGACTGATTGCTTTCGCGTTTCTGGACAGGGCACAGGATCCTGTTGATGATGCTTATGATCCCCTTCAGTGGAAATGACGAGGGAGAGAGCTTCTGATTGTCGACATCCATGGACAGTTGCAGCAACTGTGATGCTTCCTCTAAATATTCAAAGTAAATGGCATGCCCCTACCCTCTTGTCTTGTTGCATCTCTTGCATCTCTTTCTTAGTCTCCTTCTCTAGACCTTGCATGGGTTTCGACAAGACACAGTGGGTAAACGAAAGAGCTTCTGGGACTTTGTCAACTATGAGCAGGAGCTGTAACTGCGACGGGACTATTGGGAATTTTCTTGGTCGGCCGTCATGGTGCAGTGTTTGGCAAGGCTTAGAGTTTGGGCATGGCCTCGAACTCGTCAACATACCTTATCAAAGGCGACGCGCAAGAAGACTTGCCCATGCTGCGTGACCCTGGTGGCAGACTGTGAGACCCTTGCTGTGGAATTCTATGCAAAGCGGTCAGCCTGGTGCCTGGATGCCGCAGACACGATCAGTCGACTGCCTCAGGACTTAGGCAGCGGGGATCGGGAAAGCTGGAACCTATTGAGGCCGACACAGCTGATAATGATATTCGGTTTCTTCTGATACTTTTACCAAACCGTGCCTCCAATTTCTCCCCATACTAGCACGGCTCCCCATGGAAACATTATGAGTATGGATTTACCCTCAAGTGATAGAGCCTTATAATCCTTTATGAATTTGAAGAGTTTATTCCCCAACGGAACGGTCGATTGTCTAAGGGTGCTTAGAGGTATCCACCAAGGTGTGATAGACATATCGAGGCGACAGCATAGCAGTCACCGGGAAGTTGCGGGGAACCATTTTAGCTGGCGAATCCTCGATAAACACCATGAGATCGATTACATGCGCCATCACTACTATGACTCTGCCGATGTTCCCTTCTTCGCTAGTGCCAAGCCTGGATATAAAGGCGGTATACATATTTATGAGAAGCCATTTCCCCCAATATTCGGATTTTACGCGGGCAAGACGGCCTTCTTCAACATGATTTGAGCATGCAATGAATGGCGCTTACCAGAAGTGAACATGCCTCAAGAGATCCCCCCTCTTTAACAAGTATGCTCAATTGCCCCACTGTTAAGTGTTTTTCAAGCAGTCTATTCCTTGCCTTTTCCCCTTCACCTGTGTCTGTGAGCCTAACAACCCTCCATTGGTGCTCCTCCACATGCCGTGTGTTGAAGAAGCACTTCACGACCAAAATGGATAACTTGGTGCCGTACAGTAGCTTTGTCCCGATCCGCTCCATTTTCAGACCACAAAAGTAACCGGGGCCGACTTCGACGTCCGTTGGATTACGAATGACAGGTGCGAACCACCTAGTCATGGCTTCTCTCTCAATGTTGGACATGCCTTGCCCAATTCCTGATGAATCCAGCAAGCCTTGTGGCCGCTCCAGGCAAGTTGCAAAACCACGGCACTAAACGAAAAAACAGTCCGGGACATTGGATTCGATTCTTGAAAAAAACGCTTAACATACCAGTTACTGAACCCATGAATCAAATGCTTCCTTGGTGAATGATACATGCTTGTGACCTGGTCTGTGTAACAGAGGCAGTGACCCTCTCTATTACACGCCCATAGTCTCTGAAGTATATCCTGAAAATGACTTGGTGAATGATCCTGTCAATAGCAATCCATCCAGCATAAGGGGGCCATACTCTCCAAGTCTGAGCCCCTTCCCCCTTTCTTCCCACGAGATACATGGGGGTATAGTCCTGATCTTCATTGGCGCCTTTGTCATTACCGTCATCCACATCCACAATATCATGACCGGGAGTTTGTGACTTTGGGGTGGAAGGTGGTATTCGCCTTGGGAACGATGTGGGGATGGAGCATCCCAGCATTGGGTCCTGCTTAAATTAAGTTAAGTCAGTATATGATGGCATTAATTAAATGACGTTGGACAAACCTTGCCCAAATGCGCTGGGCGAATGATCCCATGAACAGTGATCCATCCAGCAGGAGGGGGCCATATTCTCTAAGGCCGACTCCCAAGCGCAACTACTACAGTGGATGGTGGTTGTGCCAAGAGTGTTGAGCAGAAAGGGAAGCCCGACAGATGATAATGACTGTGGATGGGAAGGAAATGAAATGGAAGATGCCGAGCTTGATTTGGGCCCATAAGCACGCACGTCGAGTGGATGCAGCCACCATTCAATCCGCATAACCCTACACTCACACATCAGTTTGAAGCAACGACACACATTTGCGCTCATTTCGACCATAGTGCAGACGATCGAAGGCTTTTCCCAGATGCCCGAAAGCATGTATATGGCTACAAATTCGTCGTTCTTCGCTATGGTCGGTGTGGCGGAGCAGCTTGGGCAGCTGTGTAATACACTGAGTAGCGTTTTGGGGCTGTTTGAGATGATTCGGTGGTTGCGTGGGCTCATTACGGGCCAGCCAGTGAATGACGACGGAATATTCGATGGATTCAGTTAGTACCTCACCCGTACGCCAGGTAGCCCTCTCCAAACCCTAACGCCTCGAAACCGTCTGAAACGCCGCTCATCATCATCATCCTCGCACTGTGTAGCATCCCCTTCGTCATGCACCGTCTCTTTCGCAGCCACCCGCTTGCCCCCGAATGTCGATGGGACTGATTGCTTTGGCATTTGAGGGAAAGGTGCAGAATCCTCTTGCAGAGGCTTACGATCCCGTTCAGTGGAAGAGCTGCTGTCAACATCCGTGAGCGGTTGTGGCAACTGTGATGCTTCCTCTAGGTACTAAAGGTAAATGGCATGCCTGTACCTCTTGCCTTGTGGCATCCGTTCCACCTCTCTCTTCTCTGGATTTTATGTGGGTTTCGAGACAGACTGGTTGAACGAAAGAGCTTCTGGGACGCTGTCCACTATGAGCAGGTGCTGTGACTGCAACGGGAATTTCGGATATTGAATTGCTAGGCCGTCATAGTAGTGTTTGGGAAGGCTTAGGCTTTGGGCATAGCCTCAACTCGTTATCGAAAGCGACGCGCGACGAGACTTGCCCAAGGACAGAAATAAAGAAAAATGTTAGTCAGTTTCAATAGCATGAATTAAGCGCGTCAACCAAAACGCAAATCATATGGGTCGGTGGCCTTGTCGGCAGAGAACTGTAGCCTGTCAGCGTCTGCGCAGGCTTGCATGCTGCGTGGTGAGGCAGTGTGACTTGGGAGGGAGTGTGACCTACGGGCAGGGAGTGTACCCGCGTGG
>WHVD01000312.1:0-54192 GCA_015178975.1 Hysterangium stoloniferum | reverse complement strand
TCGGACAAATTTTATTAGTCAAACTGAAGAAGATATTCAAGCTCAAACAGAATATGATGACCTCTATTACAATTGTAGCTCAGAAGAAGAGAGCTCTCAAGAAACTATAGAGGAATCATCTGATTTGATTGAATTGAATTCAGAAGAGCATTCCAACACAGAATCATCTCAAGCACTGAATATATGCACATCAGTTAACATGGTTTCCACTTCCAATAACCAGTCTTCAGACCCTGAGTCGAGTCAGAGGGGATCAGAGATTGAATCTGAAAGGAAAACCAGCATATATTCAGATAACATGGGAACTACTGTGCAGAAAAGGGCATCTGAGCAGAAATTACAGCGGAAAATGTTGAATGGAATCTTCAATGTCAAGAACTATATTATCAAACTAGCTAATTCCACCAAGAGGGAAATATTTTCTTTGCCAAGACTGATGGCCAGGCCTCCCGGTTGTGCTTTCCTTGGAGCACAAGCCACTTCCACTCAAGGATGGCTTGGAAGTTATGGCAAAAATCCTACAAATATTATAGTGGATTCTGGAGCAGACATTTCATTGATATCTCACTCTACTTTATCTCAACTCGAAAATCCTCCAAAGATTAAAAATGGACAGAGAATCAATTTAATTCAAGTAACTGGAGCCTCTACAATATCCGGATTTATTTCCTTGCCTATTTACTTTGATACTAGTGAAGGGCCAGTCGAATTAATCATTGAAGCTTATGTAGTCAAAGGAATGACTACTCCATTCATTATTGGCAATGATTTTGCAGACCAATATGCAATCTCAGTGATCCGAGGAGAAGAAGGTTCAATCTTGAGCTTTGGCTCTAGTGGAAGGTCTATCAAAGTTCAAAATTCTATTGGACCTTTATTAAAGATGAAAGGGGTGAAGCTTTCCAAGTTAATGTCACTCCAAAGCTCTCGGATCTTGCTGGAAAAATTAAGGCTCATAGGAAGAACAAAAAAATAAAGAAATCAATTCAATCTAAGGAAACTGAGAATTCAGTTAGGTCTAGCATTGATATAACCATTTCTCCAGAGTCTATAAGTGCTATACCAGTGACCTTGTCCTTCCCAAAGGGATCTGATATAGCATATGTAGAGAAGATATTCTTATCTAACCGAGGAGACCAAGATTTCTATGCTACTCCTGATTCTATCATTACTCGGAAAAATCCTCGGTTATATATCTCCAATTTCTCAAGTTTCCCAGTGCATATACATGAAGGCCAAATACTAGGCTACTCCCATAATCCAGAAACATGGTTGGATAGCTTGGAACATTTAGACAATGAGCAACTATCCCATCTAAGTGCTCATTCCTATTTGATCAAGAGCATTGCTAGCCAACTTCTCAATCCGAAATACAATTCTATTGATCAGCCTAATACTCAAGGAGAATCAGAAGGTGGCCCAAAGACAGCAGAAACTCCTCCAGATGATATTAGCTCTGATAAATTCTTTGAGGAGATTGATATCAATAAGGATTTATCATTGGAGCAGAAGAATCAACTAAAGGCTATCTTATGGAAGAATCGATTAGCCTTTGGATTAGATGGAAGATTAGGCCACTATCCTGCCAAGGTGGAGATAAATTTGAGAGAAGGAACAAGAGAAATTTCCCGACCTCCATTCTTTGCCTCACCTAAGAAGAGAGAGATTATTGATGAGCAGATGGATAAATGGATCAAATTACAAGTCATTGAGCCTTCCAAAAGCCCTTGGGGTGCTCCTGCATTTATCATTTATCGGCAAGGAAAGCCCAGGATGGTAATTGACTTTAGGCAACTTAATGCTCAAGTAATTCCAGATGAATTTCCACTGCCTCGGCAAGATGATATATTACAAGCATTAACTGGATCTCAGTGGTTATCTACACTAGATGCATTAGCCGGTTTTACTCAATTGGAAATGGCATCAAAAGATAAAGAGAAGACAGCTTTCAGAACACACAGAGGGCTTTATCAATTCTTGAGAATGCCCTTTGGATTCAGAAATGGACCAGCAGTCTTCCAGAGAGTGATGCAGAATATCCTTGCCCCATTCCTCTGGATATTTGCTTTGGTCTACATTGATGATATTGTCATCTTCTCTAAGACCTTTGAAGATCATTTAATGCATACAGAATCAGTCCTCAAAGCAATCATTGCTTCTAAAATGACCTTATCTCCCTCAAAATGCCATTTTGCCTACCAATCACTTCAGTTATTAGGACAGAAAGTCTCTAGACTTGGATTGTCTACTAATAAGGAGAAGATAGATGCTATTCTACAATTAGAAGAACCCAGAAATGTTCATGAGCTTCAAACATTCTTGGGAATGATGGTCTATTTCTCAGCATATATTCCATTTTATGCTTGGATTGTTAACCCATTATTCTCATTACTCAAGAAGGATGTACTATGGACATGGGGAAATGCTCAGCAAAATGCTTTTGAATTAGCAAAAAAGGCTCTAACTAATGCTCCAGTCAGAGCATATGCTATCAGAGGTTTAGGATATAGGTTATATTCTGATGCTTGTGATATTGGCATTGCAGCAATTCTGCAACAAGTCCAGCCAATCAAAATCAGGGACTTACAAGGAACCAAGACATATGACAAGCTAAAGAAGGCCTATGATAATAGTGAACCAATTCCACAGTTATTGATTGCTATATCAAAAGAAGAAGAGCATTTACCAGAAAATGGCTCTTGGGCCGAGAATTTTGAAGAGACTATTGTTCATGTTGAGAGAGTAATTGCCTATTGGTCAAGAACATTAAAATCTGCAGAAAGGAATTACTCACCAACGGAAAGAGAAGCCTTAGCCTTGAAGGAAGGGCTAGTGAAGTTCCAATCCTATCTTGAAGGAGAGAAGATCTGGGCTATAACAGATCATGCCGCTTTAACATGGAGCAGAACCTTTCAAAATATTAATAGAAGACTGCTCACCTGGGGAACCATCTTTGCAGCATATACCGACCTCAAGGTTGTGCACAGAGCCGGTAGAGTGCACTCGAATGTTGACCCGATTTCGAGATTGAGACGGCGCTTGCCCAGAGAAGATAGCCCGATATCTGATAAGATAATATCAGTAAGCCTAGAGGATAGAGAGAATGATCCTCTGGCAAGAATTTATGACGAAATCTCACCTGAATTCGAAGCCGAGATATTGAATCTCGGCAGGCACTATTTTGAAGAGGAGTTCAAAGAACCGAGCCGATCGGTAAATCTCAGCGTCTCTATTGAGAATTCCTTTTTGGGACAAATGAAATCACCTTATTTGAGCGCACATGGCTATAGTGTGCTAATTGGAGCCGATCCTAATGAAATTATAAGTTTTGCTAAAGGGTATGATGAAGATCAATATTTTACAAAAGTTATAAATACATTAAGGACCGAAGACAATTGGGTTAATCCTCAATTCCCGCAATATTCTTTGGGCAATGAAGGATTAATATTCTTTGAAGACTCTCAAGGGAATTCTAGACTCTGTGTTCCGAAATCAAAATGCTCTGAGATTATGTCTCAAATGCATGATGAGCTATTTAATGGCGCTCATGCCGGATATCACAAAACATATAATAGGATCGCGAGTGGCTACTATTGGCCAAAGATGTCGCGAAATATTTTACAATTTGTGAATACATGCGATATCTGTCAAAAATCCAAGATAAGAAGACATGCACCTTATGGACTTTTACAACCAATCCCGATCCCGACTCAGCCGTTTGAAGTTATTACTATGGATTTTATTCCAGAGCTCCCCACAAGTGACGGCTTTGATAACATCCTAGTAGTAGTTGATAAATTAACAAAGTATGGTATATTTATTCCATGCCATACTACAGACAATGAAGAAGAAGTCGGAAGGTTAATATTCAAGCATATAATCACGCAATATGGTCTCCCGAGACAAATTATATCTGATCGAGATCGCAAATGGACAGGAAGATTTTGGGAGTCCGTTTGCAAACAACTGAATATTAGAAGAGCTTTAACTACAGCGTATCATCCTCAAGCAGATGGTCAGACAGAGATAATGAATCAAATATTAGAAGTCGCTTTGCGCGCATATATTGGACCAGAACGGGCCGATTGGGCTCCCTTATTGGACGGATTTGCATTATCGTACAATACAAGTGTTCACACTATCTCAGGATTTACGCCTGCATTTTTATTATTTGGATTTAATCCGAGTACTAAAACAAGTTACCTATCGCCTGGAAAGGAACCCGTTACTAGACCAGATATAGTAACTCAATCTGCAGAATCTGATCTAAGGGGGTGGAGCGATCAAGCTGATCTAATGGTGGAGCAATTCCGAGCCAATAGAGATCAAGCCAAGGACGCTCTATTATTAGGACAAATATTCCAAAAAAAGTATTACAACCAAGGACGACTCACTGTGGAATTCCAAGAAGGCGATTTAGTCGTCTTGAATCCCCACTCCTTATCCTTATTGAAGAACATTAAGGGAAAGGGTCAAAAGCTTCTAATGCGATATGAAGGACCTTTTGAAATACTCGAGAAGATTAGTCCGGTAGCATATAGGCTCCGAATGCCTGCGTCATATGGGACTCACCCTGTCTTAAATATTGCACATTTGGAAAGGTATTCTGAGTCACCTGAGAAGTTTGGAATGCGACCTAAGAAAGAATTTAATCGAGAAGATTTTGAAGAACTTCCAGAATATGAAGTCGAAGCAATAGTAGGACAGAAATGGTCACGATCGCGAAGTGGAAAGAGAAATCAAATCTACAGAGTTCGATTCAAAGGATATTCGTCAAACTTTGATGAATGGCTTACTAAAAAAGATTTGAAGAATGCTCCTGCAGTTCTTCGTGACTGGGAAAACAAAAGAAAGAGCGCGCAGCAGCCATCCGAGACTCACGGAGGTCTCACTGGCCGACTCGGCCTCTAAATAACCAAAACATCAATATATGCACCCTATATGCGCTGTTATTTCTTTCATTCTTATATATTCTAGTAAAAGAAAATGTTTCCACATCAAAAAAGTTTAAAATTTCATATGGAACTCTCCCCAGTCACCGAATTGGACTATTCTATCAAAATCGTTGAAGGGAAACCTTCGCAAAACGAAGTACTAGCTTCCCATACACTTTATCCGACTCGAAAACCACTACATTATCGACTTAACGAATACGATTGGATTCCTATTGAATACAATGGAGTCAGAGTCTATCGCATTCGAGAGTCTCTGGCGTATTATCTTTGGGAGTATCATCTCTCGAACGTTAAATTGACTTGTATTGCAGCAGATAATTACACTCCTATCCTTTCCGACTCTACTATTTCTTATTTTATTCCCGAGGGGAAGTTTCGCGAACTATGTATAACACCTGCACCTTTCGGAAACCATCAAGATCTCATAACAAACCCATTGCTCGTCACTGGTTCTAGAACCTTTGTAGCTCAATGGTTCGATGCGTTTCAAAAGAACGGTTTAAAACTCGAGGCTTGGATGGATAAAGCAAAGGCCAGAAGTCTGCGACTAGGCAGTCAGTCCACTTGGAAATGGCCTGACGATCCTTCTCCCCCTTTGCCCTACGCATTGCGTGAAAATTGGAACTTGGAAGACCAGATCGATCCGGAATATTGGACTTTTGAGGACATATGGGGGATGAGAGCCCCAAAGGTTTTTTCGAGAGGAGAAGCTCATCTCTCTATCATGAATAGAGCTTTGAGACGAGTTTTCCAAATTCTTAATGGTTCTAACAACTCTATTCCAGTCAATAATACGAGCCTAACCACTCCCGGACAATCTCAACACGCATATAGTCATCCATCTTCCCCATCCAGCTCTAAAACTGACAGTATTTTCAATTTTTCCCCACCTAGCGATCAAGCAACAACTTCATCGTCAATAATTAATCAACAGGAAGAAATAGTTGACGTTATTCCTATTTCTCCTGATTATGATAATTGATTAGATTAGCGTCTTATTTCTTTTATCATTTAAAACAAAAGTATTATTTATTTTTCGTCTAAAAACAAAGTATTATTTAATTCTCAGAAAGCGATTGAGTATTATGACTCAGTCAAAAGGAAGAGGGGATTTTGTGAGGTATCAGCTTTATCTCATAATTTTCTCTTAATTTTCTTTGAATTTATCAATATTTTCTCGAATTTATTGTATTTTTATTATATTTTTATTGTGAAATATAGGCTCTATTCCTTTTAACTTCGCATAATAATAGCATATATGAACTCATATTATGCTATTATATCTTAGTTAATTTATTATAATTTTTAACTAATTATTTATATTTTATTTACTTAGTTATTACCTTTCGGCACTTGCTGCAGCTCAGTTTGCGCATTTTTGAAGTCATGTGACTTATTAGATAAGCCTCCGGTGTTGGGATGTCACAAAGGTCACGAGTGTGACTACCCGAGTCACACAAGTCACGAATGTGACTACCCGAGTCACACAAGTCACGAATGTGACTACCCGAGTCACACAAGTCACGAACGTGACTACCCGAGTCATTATTAGGTTCCGCCGACTCATCGTTTGCTTCCGTCCCCGGGACCGCGGCCTTGAACCTTCATGTTCAAGCCAAAGCTTAGAACCCTTGTCTCAGAGAGGGGAATCACATGTTAAACAAAGGGTAAATAATGAGTAGAATATGAGGTCATTATGATCTCACTAATGACCTCATAAACTAAATAGTTAGCTAATCATTGAGTTATCAAAATGTATATAAGGAGGGCTAAGTTTCCAATAAAATCATCATATCACACACACATTTGCAGCACAGCACCAGCTTATTTAATCATCCTAAGGACAATAATAGCCTTAGTCTGATACACTCACTGCAAGCACCTACACTTGCAGCATCTTGAATCTTTGTCAGCAACTCTTGAACTTAGCTAATCATCTAAGTTCCCCAGCCTCACAGCTACCCTTTAGGCTTATTAATTAGATAATAAACCTAATAAGTATATAAGTATCCTTACTGAAATCCCTGCCAATACTAGATTACTCAAGGCCCAGCCCTAACTTTATTGAATTAATCAAGTACAAGCACTCAGATAATCCAATACAATTTACTTTCTCTATTAATAAATTATTTAACACCTTGTTAAATAACTATTAATAGTTACAAATAAGCATACAAGAATCCGAAGCTCTTATATCAAGTCTCTGCCAAGTTACTGCGCATATATTCAGCTTCCAGCCCCTATTCTCAAGGAATAGTTCTTGTATTTGCTAAAAGAGTCATACACAGTTCTATTGAACCTTTCAATAATCAAAATAAGCATTGATTTGAGTTGTTTAAGCTTCATAGCGCAGCTCATTAATCTATCAGTATTTAAATTACTGGACCTTTGCTTGTTTTATTGTTGAAGCTCTGTGACACTATAGCATATATTGAGCTATCTAAGAGAATCCCCTGAATACATTACAGACAGAATAGGAGCTGAGGAAAAAGATTTTTTTAAAAGATTGAAAGCTTTTTGACACTTATCATTAAAATTCCACAGAGTATCCTTATGTGTAAGATGGGTAAGGGGTACCGTGATGTCAGAATACCTGCGGATAAACCATCAGTAAAAATTGGCAAAGCTGAGGAAGGATTGTATATCTTTAACTTTTTGGGGTTCAGGCCAATCTTTGATGACTTGCACTTTAGTTTCATCCATGCGGAGTCCGTCGGGTCCCATTATGAAACCCAGGTATTCCACGGAATCTGTGTCAAAAGTACATTTTTTACCATTTGCAAATAAACCATGTTGTCTGAGTCTCCAGAGAACTTCATGGACTTGTTTGTCATGTTCTGTGGGATTCTCAGAGTAGATACAAATGTCATCCAAGTAAACAATAATGCATACATCGAGCATGTTGGAGAAAATGTCATTGATAAAACACTGAAAAACAGATGGAGCATTGGTGGGTCCAAAGGGCATCACCAACCACTCAAAGGCCCCATAATGGGCTCTAAAAGTGGTTTTCCATTCAT
The DNA here is from genome assembly GCA_015178975.1 of Hysterangium stoloniferum. Classification (NCBI taxonomy): domain Eukaryota; kingdom Fungi; phylum Basidiomycota; class Agaricomycetes; order Hysterangiales; family Hysterangiaceae; genus Hysterangium; species Hysterangium stoloniferum. Next base: position 46,217 of record WHVD01000312.1, on the reverse strand, counting down.
TGCCCACGGCAATCTGGACCAAATGATAGGCATGTTTGAGATCTATTTTGGTTTAAATCCGGGCATTCTGCAGAGCATCGAGCAGATCAGATATAAGTGGGAGTGGATACTTATTCTTTTTGGTGACAGCATTGAGTCCTCTAAAATCAACACATAGTCGAAGGGATCCATCCATTTTTCTGACAAACAGAACAGGTGCTCCAAAAGGAGACTTTGAAGGTCTGATAAAACCTATGGACAAATGTTCATCCAGGAAATTGCGGATTGCAGAAAGTTCTGTGGATGAGAGCAGGTAAATATGTCCTAGGGGTGGCTGGGCACCGTCTTTGAGATCAATTTTTAAGTTGTATTCTCTGTGGGGCAGAAGCCGGTCAGCTTTCCACTTGCTAAAAGCATCTGCAAAGTCATGATATTTCTCCGGGACACCTTCTAGGTCAGCGGCTTGCTCAGATTCAGATACCGGGTTGACAAATGTCCAGTTGCCTCATCAATTTTTAAGTTGATAGTGAACACCTGGGACCCGTCCATTTTTTAAGCCCTAATAAAAGCTGCAGCATTAATCAGAGAAATAGACAGAGGTGCCGTGGGTTCCAGGGAAGCCATGGGTGCCGTAGGGATCACAGGAGTCCTCGAGACTGCAGGTGCCAGGAAGGCCATGGGTGCCGTGGAGGCCAGGATGGTTGCAGTTTCCTCGGCTGCTGTGGGGGTCTGGAATGTTATACTGTTAGCTATCCAGTCAATCAACAGATTGTAGCAGATAAGCCAGTTGTGTCCAAGGACCACCGAGCAACTTGAGTCTAACTGGGTCACATAGAAAGTGACCAATTGAGATGTTCGACACAGGAAACAGATGGATAAATCACAAGCTTGGTTAACAACTGAATTACTTGTGCCATTGAAGAGGCGGAGACCAATGGGATTTATCGGGTAAGTTGACAACAAATCTTTTTGCATGAATTTTGTATCTAAAAAACAATGAGTCGAGCCGGAATCTGTGATGTATCAGCATCATATCATAATATCCTCTTAATTTTCTGTGGATTATTTAATATTCTTTCGAATTTATTGTATTTTTATTTTATTTTTATTGTGAAATATAAGGCTCTATTCCTTTTAACTTCGCATAATAATAGCATATATAAACTCATATTATGCTATTATATCTTAGTTAATTTATTATAATTTTTAACTAATTATTTATATTTTATTTACTTGATTATTACCTTTCGGCATCTTGCTGCAGCCTAGTTTGTGCATTTTTGGAGTCATGTGACTTATTACATAAGCCTCCGGTGGTCGGGATGTCACAAGGGTCACGAATGTGACTACCCGAGTCACACAGGTCACGAACGTGACTACCCGAGTCATTATTAGATTCTGCCGACTCATCGTTTGCTTCCGTCCCGGGACCGCGGCCTTGAACCTTCCTGTTCAAGCAAGAGGTTAGAACCCTTGTCTCAGAGAAGGGAATCACATGATAGACAAAGGGTAAATAATGAGTAGAATATGAGGTCATTATGATCTCACTAATGACCTCATAAACTAAATAGTTAGCTAATCATTGAGTTATCAAAATGTCTATAAGGAGGGACAAGTTTCCAATAAAACCAATCTATCACACACACATTTTACAGTACAGCACAGAAGCTTACCTCATCATCCTAAGGACAATAATAGCCTTAGTCTGATACACTCACTGCAAGCACCTACACTTGCAGCATCTTGAATCTTTGTCAGCAACTCTTGGACTTAGCTAATCATCTAAGTTCCCCAGCCTCACAGCTACCCTTTAGGCTTATTAATTAGATAATAAACCTAATAAGTATCTAAGTATCCTTACTGAAATCCCTGCCAATACTAGATTACTCAAGGCCCAGCCCTAAGTTTATTGAATTAATCAAGTACAAGCACTCAGATAATCCAATACATATTATTCTCTCTATTAATAAATTATTTAACACCTTGTTAAATAACTATTAATAGTTACAAATAAGCATACAAAAATCCGAAGCTCTTATATCAAGTCTCTGCCAAGTTACTGCGCATATATTCAGCTTCCAGCCCCTATTCTCAAGGAATAGTTCTTTTATTGCTAAAAGAGTCATACACAGTTCTATTGAACCTTTCAATAATCAAAATAAGCATTGATTTGAGTTGTTGAAGCTTAATAGCGCAGCTCATTAATCTATCAGTATTTAAATTACTGGACCTTTGCTTATTTTATTGTTGAAGCTCTGTGATACTATAGCATATATTGAGCTATCTAAGAGAATCCCCTGAATACATTACAGAATCTATAAGAGCTGAAAAAATGAATTTCGGAATCATATTAGACATAAGTTTAACGAAAAATGAATCAGAATGTGAAAGAGCGGATGTGTTGAGGTGGGTACACTCTTGAATGCGTAGAGAGGCAATGCAACCCCCAACCCACGTGGAGTCCGCAGGGTTGCTTACTCTTTTTTTGAGTTGGAAGCCAGTTTGTCCTTCGACGGAGTTTCCATGGAGGCCTTGGCTGTTCAACCCTTCAAAGAGTTTGCTTTCGCCAGCAGACATTCCAGGACTCAATGACCAGGTTTCCCAAACAGGAGACAGAGGTTATTGTCCATACGACATTGTCTTTCCTGTGGGGTCAATTTGCGATCGGGTCCGAGTTTGCCTGGTTTTCCAGCTTGCTTGCCAGACTGTTGACCCTTGTTATTGTCCTTGTTGTTATTGTTGTTAGAAGACTTTTTATCGTTCTTCTTGTCAGATTGCATGGGGTTTTGGTTGCTGGTTGACGAGTTGTTGTTGTTGGTTTTATTGGCCCTGGACTTGTTTACTTTGTCCGCAGAGGTCTCGTGGGCAACTTCCACACGACGTTCCCAATAACGTGCATCTATGTTTTGAGCTTTGAGGTGCATACAGGACAGGGTTTTTGGCTTGCCATCTTCTCCTTTTGAGACTTCATCTTTAAGGTGGGACTGCAGACCAGCATAGAATTGGTGGCGGAGAGTGGGATTGCCCCACTGACAGCAAGCTGCAAGATTATTGAATTGGACGATGTAGTCCGTGATGCACTGCATGTCCTTCATATGAAGATTTGTGTGACTGTTCTCGGCTTCTCCAGTCGGGTCATACAGGCCAAAGTTGGTTTCAAGCTCCTCAGCAAAAGCATCCCAATCTTCGAGCCAAAGCAGCTCTTCCTCAGAAAGTCTGCTAAAAGTCAGTTCGAACCATTTCAATGCAGATCCTGACAAGTATGAAAGTGCGTAGTTGAATTTTTGGGAGTCCATGGAGAATGTGGCAGATTGATCGCAGAAATTGAAGTCACATTGATCACGGAAATTGAAGTCACATTGATCACGGAAATTGAAGTCACATTGATCACGGAAATTGAAGTCACATTGATCATGGAAATTGAAGTCACATTGATTGCGGAAATTGAAGTCACATTGATCGCGGAAATTGAAGTCACATTGCATGAGGAAGGTAGAGAGTTTGTTTGGGTTGGAACCCGTGAAGGGTTCTGGAGCATTGACTTTTGACTGTGGAGGTTCTTGTTCCTTTTTCTTTCATTCTTTGAGCAGGTGCGTCATAAATTTATCTATAGTACCTGCTAAAAATTCAGAAGTAGGGTCCCCCAAGTGCAGTCGTTCGATAGACAGAGGATTTTTGACATCTTTGCCCTTGTCGGGGGCCATGGACTCGTCCTCATGCTTGGATTCATCCTGGTTTTCCGGGACTTCTTTGATACAGGCTTCTTCCATGGCTTCTGACTGGTTTTCAAGTGTCTGGCTGGTATACAAAGTTAACAGGGAATGAAGAGTCGACAGTCCAGGTAATGATGCCTGTGCGTGCTCTTTTCTTCTTGGTGGCATAATGAAAACAATCTGCAAGTCTTAGTCAGAAAATACTGTTAGGGTACGTACATGGCAGGTCTCTGGAGAAACCTGCAGAATATCCAGTAGAACTTGGCTTCAGCTTATAGGCTGCACCCTCGCAAGATCGTGTTGTCCAATTTCAGACAGGTGGACAGGAATCCCGGGGAGTCTGGGCAGGGGTTGTAGGTCGAGGGGTTGTAGGTCGAGGGGTCGGAGGTCAGAGGTCGTGGGTCATGAGGTCGTGAGTCGAGATTGGTAAGAGAGATAGATGCGCCAGAGCCTGTGGGCTCCGACTAGTGTGAGTAGTGTAATTCAAGTAGGAGTTTAGAGCAGAAAATGTATTAGATTACAGGGGGGAATCTAAGCCGATTTTCTGACTGGATTGTATGTACAACATCTGCCAGTTTAAATAGACCATGGAGTGAATGACATACCAAATCCAGTAATGATGAAATGAAACTAACAAAACATAAAACAGGAATGGTAAATACCAAATTTGGTGTTAGGAACGGGACGGAATGGAGCGGAGTCCGAATCGTGACAAATCATAAACCATAATGGGAAACAGAGTGGGAGTGGAGTCCGAATTGTGACAGGTCATTTGACTAAAATGGGAACGGGGCTCTGTTAGAGGGGTGACAGGTTTTACGAGTAGGGTCCAGTGACAGATGCGTGGGACAAGGTCAGACATAGACAGGGACAGAGTCCAGTGAGTTTTCCGGTGACTGAAACACAATGTAACAAATTCGAACATAGACAAGTCTGATGTATGGAGTCTGGTGGGAAATCTGGTAAACTGATAATGGGTGCGTATAGGGCATGGGTGTGTATAAGTTAGTGCCCAGAGTCCAGCGGGATTTCCAGTCATAACAACAGGCCTTTTTTCCATTTCCACTGAGCCTTCTGGTTCTCTCTGTTGTGCTGTCTGCAAGAGTCACAGGTTTTATTCTGAGAGCTGGATGGAAAGGTCTTTTTACACCAAGGCTTTGGGCACTCCTTGGTATCAGATGTCACATGCATGGTCATTTTGTGGTTGTATTTTGTGTTTCTACACACTACTTCAACATCCCACTTCAAATCACATGCTTTAGTCCTTTTAAGGAAATGTCATAGTGGGGGCAGCATCCACTCAGGACTGCTTGGCATATGCGTCATAGCTGTGACATGTGCCAGAAAACTAAGGTTGACTACATTGTGCATCAAGGAGCATCTTGACCTGCAGATGTGACTCTCAGGCCATTCAAAGGTATCTTGACAGATCTAATAACTGGCTTGTCCTCTTCCAAAGAAGGATGCCACTGAGCTATCTAAGTGGCACTAGACAAGCTGACACATTTTGGTATCTACAAGCCTACATCATCAAGTCTATCAGTGGAAGGGTTTGGACAAATATTTGTAAATATAGCAGCCACTCCCTTCAGACTGCCCTTGAGACTAATCTGTGACCAGGACAAGAGGTGGACCTGCAGACTTGGGAGGGAAATCTGTAAAGTGTACATGTTCTCACTGTATCATCCTATCCATAAATGCATGGCCAAACTCAGAACACAAATTCCATCATTGAACAAATTCTAAGAGCCTATTTCACTTTCTCAAAGGAAGAATGCTCTAAGTGGCCCCCAGTAGTGGTCCACATTTATAACTCAATGGTGCACAGCTCAATGGATTATGTTCCAGCCATCTTGCTAGTGGGATATTTACCAAGAGGAATGTCTCACCTCTTGGGGGGAGATGACCATGTACTCTCTAGAGAATTGTCTGACAACTTCATAAGCAAGAGGCTCAGAATATCTTAATTTCCATACAGTATTTGATGGGTAGCTTCTGTCATAAAAATGATGAAGATAGTGTCTATTTTTTGTGATGCCGAGGCATTCCATAATCAAAAATTGACCAAGGATGGCATCACTTTCTATTGTGTCGATGCCAGGGAATTGTTGCATGAGGGCATGTGTGCACCAAAACCATTGTGAGGTTCTTAAAGGTTGCACAGCATCATCAATTGTGTTGAACTAAGGCTAAAAGTCATTACAGGGAATGTTGACACAACTGATTCCAACAACCCTTCCAACATTGAACAGGTCTACATACACTTGGGAAGGCATCACAGAGTCCAGTTTCATTGGAGGCACCTCAAGGTTTGTGGAGTTTGTAAACTTTAATAGTTGGCCAAATTTTCTAGGAATTCTTTGAACTGATAAATTATTTGAAAATTTTTAAGTTTTAGTAGGATTTTCCAAAGTGGAAAATCACATCTGAAAACTTTAAATATTTGTATTAAAAAACTCTGACTAATGATACTTTCTCAGATTTCCTGATAAAAATATTTAAAGTTTTCAGATATGATTTTCTACTTCAGAAAATCCTACTAAAAGTAAAAAATTTCAAATAATTTATCAGTTCAAAGAATTCTTAGAAAATTTGGCCAAATATTAGGAATTTCAAAAGGTTTTCAAACTCCACAAACCTTGGGATGCCTCCAGTGTTTATCACTCTGCAAAGCTCCTTCATATTTAGCGAGGGCAACCTCGCATCTTGATCTGCTGTTGATCTGTGAGTTTAGTCTTGGGAACCAGCGGTTTGAGCACTAATCGTTCCCCGCTGATCGCATGAAGAGATGCCCAGCACCATGTACATTTGTTCCATCCGCTTCGTGAACCATGCAATTACCGCATAAAATGTATTCTTGATCTGCGCATTGAAGTTACAATGATAAAAATAACGGTGGTAACGAAACACTCGCTTTCACATTGTATACATCTGTAATGTACTTTATTTCTGTAATCTGAGCCACAGTGTCCAAATGGTTGGGGTATTTATCCTTCTAGTTTGTAAGGGATTTGATCGCCTTTTCTCGAGAGTACTGGATGGGAAGACGGGTGGTAGTTGCAATCTCTCGAAGCCTTTTCTGGCAGTTGATCCACACAATTGCTGCACAAATCGAAGTCTGCACAGAAAATGCGCGTGAAGAAAAATGACAGTTAACATAAGATAAGTGACGAACATGGTTCGTTAATGTCGATCTCGCACCAAGGCACTGATAATGTATGCCGATTATGGGGAAATTTGCCACATCCATTGCATACCCACATACTTTACCAACATATAAGCAACTGAAATCGATAAGATGTAGGAAGATATAGTCATGAGCAACTGGATGAAATCCTATCAAGGAACATGTGGGATTGTCATTTCGGATCGCCTGTGATTTAATGCGCGAAAGAATGACAGCGTGAGAAATAGCAAATGAAGAATGACACAGGGATTACTTCTAAGTATGTCTGCTTTGATCTATGACAGATCCGAGCTCTTGAGACGAGACACAAGGTCACATGGTTACCATAGTGAGGTAGCGCACGATTTGCGACAGTGTTTTCCTTTACCTCATTATGGTAACCATGTGACCTTGTAACCCGCACGATTTGCGGCAGTGGAGTTCATCCCACCTGACTATTGTAACCATGTGACCTTGCGTCTCATCTCAGGAGCTCGGATCTGTCATAGATCAGAGCAGACATACTTAGAAGCAATCAGTGTGTCGTTCCTGACTTCCTATCCCCAAGCTGCCATTCTTTTGCGCACTAAATCACAGGCGATCCGAAATGACAAAGCCATATTTCCTCGATAGGATTTCATGTAGTCTCATAACTTTATTTGTTACCATTAATTCTGGGCTTCAGGATTCACGAAATCGGCAACAACATACCTTGTACAAGGTTCCAGAAAGAGTGGCACGAAACTTGAGTTGTAGGTGAGTGAGTTTTCACACACTTTTGCGGCTTGATGTCACGACTGCCGATTGGGTTGACATCGATTAGTTATAAAATAAATTTAGATAGACGAAAGACCCGTTTGAGGTGAATGATATGCTTTAAAGCCTCTCCTTCCCGTCGAGTTGACTCTGTTTCCCCTAAACAACCATGTCGAAACTCAAGGATGAACCTCCCAAGCTCACAATCACTGTAGATAATGTCTCTCAGAAGGCGGATGTAGTGCGTAAGTGTGCTCCCTCCCTCCTCACCTTGTCATTCCAACGCTTCAACCACGCACAGACGATGCTGTCATCAAACGCAGTGCAGTATTCACAGCAGCAAAGAATGCGATGTCTACGATCACCAGTGCTGATGTGCTGAAGATGACGCCTAGAGAATGCCTTGTGAGCAATTTTCAAGCATCCCGGCACCACAGTACTCATTCAGTTCAAATCAATTAGATGCCTGTGAAACGTGTCATTGATGCACTTGAATTAATCAAAGGTATCCATCCGTGTGTTAGTGGTATGTAACATCTCCCAATCAAGTTCAACAGATGTTGAAGCAACGTAGTCGCTGTGGTAGCGTTTCAGGCCGTCTTGGCCTTAGAAATGAAGAGACGCGAAAACGATCGACGTGTTACTGGTCTCCTGTTGAAGAAAGCCGACATGATGAGCGCTTTACTCCAGTAAATCCCGTTTTTTTTGTTGCTCTGTTCCCCGTGTAATCCCTTCATGTCATGACCTCAGGTTGGGCACTATCGCAACCCCCGTGATCCAAGCTGGGGTTGCGAGGTTTCAAAGTGGGTATTTGCCAAAAGGGATTCCATTTCATGTGGATTAAGTAATATTTTGTAGAACTCATGGAGGATATCACAAATGAAATTACAGAGTGCGGAAATCTGCTGGACACTTTTTCAAAGCAAAAATTTCTTGGTAAGCCAATTTTAATCAATTGAAACTATTTAATTTTGGTAACCCCAATGTCAGGAAAGTTCCTGCGAGCAGGGAAATGGGAGGTATAACTTTTTCAATAACAGTTAGAGCAACTTCTAATGTGTACCACCTGTGGAATCAAAGGAAAAATTAATGAATTTCGCCGATATATTCGACAAAAGGAAGGGTGATATCAAAGACGCGTTAGAAATTTATGTGGCGGTAGGTGTATTTCACTACGGCATGGGATTTAGTCTAAGCTTCGCGTGTCAAAGCTCAAATTGACCTCGGTTTCCACTCATGTGGAAACCGTTGAATTCAAGATGGACGCCCTTATAGCACTTTTTAAGAACCAAACAGATAGGGAAAAAAAGGCGGCTTTGGAAGTTAAGAAGAGAGGCGGCGAAGAAAACTGCCTCAAAGATGAGGCTGCACTGGCCCAATTGGAAATGGATACAGACACCAGCGGCTTGACCGCCTCTACGGGCCGACAAAAGGGAAAGGCATCAACATCCCTCCTATTATCGATTCGGTCTTCGATTGATGCTTTGGTCGACCAAAACAGGGCGTATTTTGATGTCAAGATCGATGCGCTATCGAAACAACTCCAAGATGCCATTCAAAAAACGACACAGGAAATTATTTCAAAGTTCGGTCGTGGGCCATGGACGCGTGTGAATGATCCTGTGAGTTTATTATTAACTCTGGCAGTTTAATAGCCCAATAATAGCGTTGTCAGGATATAAAGCATGTGTGGAAAGATATGGTAGTATTTCTTCGGGTTGCCTTGTTATATCTATATTGAGGCATAATCCACAGAATGCACGTTCCAGCGTCAAGACACGACACCTGGTGCTGGCATTACACGAGTCTGTGGACCAATATGCAGTACTTTGAAACACATCCTCTAACATTGTCTCGCCTTTCAGTTATTTCATTGACCTTGCGGATCAAAATGTCTCACATGACCTTAACATCAATAATAATCCCCAACACGAAGAAACCGGTGTTGAAGTAGAACCTGCTTCCCCAAGTGAAGGCGCTCGTAGTTCAATGGAGTCTGTTGAGAAAGACAAGTGGTGTATACAATACCTTTCTCTCGCCAGAGTCCCCGCAATCGCAGAAGGTATTTAGATGCAGTCTAATGATAATCATTTATGCCTATTCGTATTTATCTCCACAGCCATTGATGACGATGTCTCTGGCTTCATCAAAGTAGCAGAAGTAAACGACTTTTATCGCGCAAAACCCGAAGGATCCTCAATGCTTCGCTGGATCACATTTTGGGCTGCCGGTATTTTCCCTTCATTCCTTACTCTGTCTATCTGAAATTTCACGCGCTGTTATCGCAGGATGGGGCGTTGAAGTCACGATTTACCATCAACGTATTGAAGCGCTAATAGAACGGTTATTGGATCTCATTATACTTCCGGAAAATAGCCAATTATATGTTGAATATCAAGATGTGCTCCGATGGGTTCCATGGTTGCTTCGTTCGCACCGGCTGGAGACGACCGATGATTCGGAGTTGCTTGCTCTAGTACGACAACACATGGATCAACAAGAAGCGGCGATTATTGTGGCATTGACACCCGCAAAATGGGAAATTGATGGTATGGACACCATCAGCACTCTGTTAGGTCCGGGGAGAATTGAGAAGGTACGTATGCATTGACCTCGAACACTCGATTTGAGTTATTTACCGTGACGTTGATTAGCACCTGTATCCGCTTTTATACCTTGTTCTCAAACGCCATTATCAAGTCTTTAAACTTGGATGCAAGACCGCACTGGATTCTATGGAGTTTGAATCTGCCTCTGAGACAATCCGTAGTATTCTATTTGCATGCGGTTTGCGTGCCCTGATGCTTAAAGGTGAGTCCCTGAACGTAATATGTTTTTCCTTCGGTGATTAATATTACCTTAGCATCTTGTATGCAACAGTCGGTTTCTTTCGCTGATCGCTTGGATCAACATGCAGGTGGTCTTGTGCGTTGCTATCAGTTGTCTAACCAATACCAATAACAAGCTCCTTTAGTTTTCCAGATGCTATGGTGTCAATTTATTCAATGACTCCTTGGACAGTCTGATGACTGCCAATGATAACCGCCCACTCGAGTTTCAGACCGGGGATATTGATACAGAGGCAAATATTTCTGAAGTAAACCCCAAGGATCTCCGTTACGGCGTGACGCCACCTTTCGAAGAGACGGAAACTCATCGACAGTTCATCGATCTATTCAAACAGTATATCATTAGACAATATGGAGATGTGACAGATTCGGAAGAAAGTAATGACGCAGACGATCAGAAGATGGAGGAATTATCGGGGTCCATGACTGAGAGTGAACAAGACATGTGCATGGAAATTGCCAGACAAGAAAATTCGAAGCTAGGACTGCAGTGAGGGGTTATCCTATATCTGATTGATTTAAATTGCTTATATGTTGGTGAAGTATGTGGATATGCAATGGATGTGGCAAATCTCCCATAATCGGCATACATTATCAGTGCCTTGGATGCGAGATCGTCATTAACGAACCATGTTCGTCACTTATCTTATGTTAACTGTCAGGTTTCTTCACGCTCATTTTCTTTGCAGACTTCGATTTGTGCAACAATTGTGTGGATCAACTGCCGGAAAAGACTTCGAGAGATTGCAGCTACCACCCGTCTTCCCATCCAGTCATCAGACTATCAATTCCTGTGGGGTTGACTCTACTCAAGCGTTCTCGAGAAAAGGCGATCAAATTCCTTACAACCCAGAATGATAAATACCCCAACCATTTCACATGTCATGGTCACTGTGGCTCAGAATACAGAAATAAAGTGCATTACAGATGTATACAATGTGAAAGTGAGTGTTTCGTTACCACCGTTATTTTTATCATTGTAACTTTAATGCGCAGATCCAGAATACATTTTATGTGATAATTGCATGGTTCACGAAGCGGATGGAACAAATGTACATGGTGCTGGGCATCTCTTTATGCGACTCAGCGGGGAACGATTAGTGCTCGAACCGCTGGTTCCCAAGACTGAACTCACAGATCAGCAGCGGATCAAGATGCTCGAGGTTGCCCTCGCTAAATATGAAGAAATTTTGCAGTCTATGAGTGATAAACTGGACTATTTGATGCCTTCCAAAGTGTAGACCTGTTCAATGTTGGAAGGGTTGTTGCAATCGGTTGTGTCAACATTCCCTGTAACGACCTTTAGCTATAGTTCAACACGATTGATGATGCTGTGCAATCTTTAAGAACCTCACAATGATTTTGGTGCACACATGCCCTCATGCGACAATTCCCTGGCATCGACAAAATAGAAAGTGATGCCACCCTTGGTCAATTTTCGATTATGGAATGCCCCGGCATCAGAAGAAATAGACACTGTCTTCATCATTTTTATGACAGAAGCTACCCATCGAATATGGAAATTAAGATATTCCGAAGCTCTCACTCCAATCCTTGAGGTAGATAAAGCAGAGATGGCACTAGTAAGAAATTTCCAGGGAACTGAAGACAATCTCTGCAGAATAACTGTTACACTGTTTGAAAATCGGAGGGACCACCCGATTTTCACGGTTAATCCAGTTCAAAATGAAAAATAAAAAGAAAAGAAATAGAAATAGGAAGGACAGGTTATTGGGTATGAGCGTGGTTATTTGAGAATGCCTAAAATCACAGTGGACGATTTAAGTGAGGAAAGCTGGTTCGTATCTGTTGAATCTTTGTTGAGTGTTCCGATGATGGAAGTCAACTGTTAAGTCCCATGTCAGAAGCTTATTCTGGGAACTATCGGGAAATGGATGGGAGATCAGAAACTTCCAAACAGTGGTCAGGATGTTGCCTTCAGCTTATGTGCTGCACCCCTATGTGAAATGCTTGGGTGTCCTTAATTTCAGATGGAGACTTGCTCAGAAGAATGTGGATATTCAGAGTTCCAAAGAGTTCCAAATATCAAGCATATGGAAAGAAAAGAGGGATAAGAAACTAAGTTGATATCAGATCTGGAGTGTAAGTACAAAATGTGCTGGACTAATATACACATTTTCGTTATTGTACTACAAACTAGGATCACAATAAGATGGAAATAGGAATATAATACCAAAATGGAACATAATAAGCAAACAAGTGAATACTTGTCAGTTAGTCAAAATACCAAATGTGGAACAAGGATGAAGTTCAGAATATCTGGGAATTGGTAAAGTTCTGTAATGGAAGTTGGGTCAGAAGATGTTTGTGAAGTGTTGGGAGATTATTGGAAGATTTAACAATTTGGGAATGGGTCATAACAGTACCCCCCCATTAGGCCAAAGTCCCATAGAGGTGATTATGTACTGGGTATTGAACCATTGGTAAAGTGTTATGTCGTAAAGAAAAACATGTTTCTGGAGGTAGATAATCTTGGGCCAAATATTTGGGGTATTTGTGTAAACCTCCAGAAACTCAAATTTGGTGTTTTTTCTTTCTTAAACCAGAACTTGCATGTTGATTCATCCTCCCCTCTTTGATTCAACTCCCAACTCTTCCGATTTCAAAACTCTGACAATGTCTGTGCTGTCCAAACTTGAAACATTGAGGTTGAAACAACAGCAACTTGAACGGCAATGGTGTATACAAGATGAAGAGGTAAGAGAACTGATTTGTCAGTTGAAGAAGTTGGTGGAGAAACAGGACGGAAAGGTGAGTGGTTCGGTAACTTAATTTGGAAGTTATGTTGACAGGAAATAACAGTGGAAAGTATCAGAAGTTGGCAATGCAGAGGATGGTGGGGCTTCAAGTCCCAAAGTGAGTGGTTTTGGTCAAGTGCCAGACTTCTGTTAACAATCCAGACAGATGTCCTGTGCAAGCATTGTGAGGAGCAGAAGATCAATTGCTGGAGGCAAAAAGCAAAATGGGGAGCAACTTGTTTCCTATGTGTGGTAGTGAAAGTGCCACACACATTGTGACCAAGCACACTCTGAAAAGTGAGAAATCGGAGAAGGTGGTGACGCTGGTAAAAAGGAAAGAAGTGGAAGTTGAAGAGCCATCAGAAATTGCTGGACCATCGAAAGATCCAGAAGTTACCAGTACTGTCCCACAAATTCCATACTTTGATTATGCCAACAATGTGGAACTTCTTCAAGACAATGTCAATGCCATGACCCAGATTGGACTGGAATTAATGAAGGTCCAGGAAACTTTGGAACAGAACAACAATATTCAAGAACAAGGTTTCAAAATGTTAGACCAGACCTTCTGATGACAAAATGAGTTCTTAGTGAAGGTAATGGTTAGTATTGGCATAATTGCAGTGTCAGAGATATCCCCATAGAAATCCAGGGAAAGAGAGTACTGATCTGGTTGGTAATGATGGAAGTGGAGAAAAGGTGGGCTCTGGGGAAGAAGTCAGATGATGAAGAGGTATGGGAAATGGTAGATGGGGTGGATATTGGCAAGGAGGTTGTAGGGTTAGGAAAACTGAAGACTTTAAAGTAGACTAAATAAATTTGACTTGTAAAATAATGGCTGAGTAAGACTTGAGTAGTCTTGAAAAGAATGAGTATGAGATGGGCAAATATCAGAAGATTATGGAGAATTTGCCACATGTCAATAAGGCATCTTAATATTCGGAGTATTAACTGATGGACATGTGTCGGTATATAGGGAGCTCACACAGAAGTGACTTCTGAGATTCTGAGGGTAGATACACAGCATGTGATATGCAGATTATAGCAGTATTCACACATAGGTGATTCTTTGGATTCTGAGTGTACATACACAAAGCATGATATACAGACTATATGGGTACCCACACTGAAGTGATTCCTGAGATGCCTAGGGTGGATACATAGTGTGCAGAAAATGTTGTGATCACACAGTGGTGATAATTGAGATTCCTAGAAATGACACACAGTTCATGATATTCAGATTTTGGGACTGAGTCACACTGAGAGGATTCTTGAGATCCTTAGGGAAGACACATGGCATATTATATGTATGCAGATTATAGTGGTGTCCAGGGTAGATACACACTGTGTGATATTCAGATTATGGGGCTGTGTCAGACTGAGGGAATCCTTGAGGTCCTTAGTGTAGACACACAAGACATGGCATGCAGTATATAGGGGTGCTCCCAATAGTTGAACTTTGATATTCCTAGCGTAGAGATCCAGTGTATTTATCCAGGTTTCCCAGGTGTTCATACAAAGGGATTTCTCAAGATTGTGAGGATGGATGGATGGTACAAGCTATGCAGATAATAGAGGGCCTCACACTGAGGTGATTCCTGGTATCTTTAGGGTAGATACACATCCAGATTATAGAGGTGCTCACACAGAGGTGATTTTTGAGATTCATAAGGAAGATATGTACATAATGCATGCTATTCAGAAGGTGGGTGTGATCACACAATATGCATGCTGTTAAGAAGGTGGTTGTAGTCACACAGTGGTGATTCCTGATATTCCTAGGGTAAATACACAGTTCACGATATGCAGGTGGGGGCTGCTTTACACTGACATGCTTCTTGAGATCTTAGGATAGATACACAACATGGAATATACAGATTATTGGGGGGCTTTGTTAAGGGGTGAATCCTGGCTTATTAAAAGGTTTCTGGAGAAACCTGTGGATGCCAGTAGGACTTGGTTGCGCCCTTCCAATATTGCAGCATCCAATTTCAGACAGGTGGACGGAAAACCCAGGGAGTCTGGGTGGGTCAATAGGTCGAGTTGTTGAACAGTTGAAGAATCGGGTTGTATAGTTGAGTCAGGAAACCCACAGGGTCAATGGGTGAGATGGTGAGTCAGATGGCCCATGGGCCCTGAGATGATGATGATGAGGTTGTTCTTCAAGGTGAGAGTGAGGAGAGTAGAGTAGTTATATGCTAAATTACTGGGGAGAATCTTAGTTGATTTTCTGACCAGATTGTATGTACAAAACATCCTAGACTATATAGACTGTGGAATGTATGCTATACCAAATCTGGTAATAATAAGAGACTAAACAGGCGAACATAAAATGGGATGAGTAAACACCAATTCTGGTGTTAGGGATGGAATGGAATGGAAACAGAAAAAGAAACATGACAGGTAATAAAACCACAAATGGGATGGGGCTCATTAGAGAGCTAACAAGTTGTCTGGGTGGAGTCCAGTGAACTGGTGCTTGAGAGAGAGTTAGATAAAAACAGGTTTGTCATGTGTGGGTCCTGGTGGGTATTCCGATGGCTGATACATAAGACATAAAGGGTCAGGCATAGACAGGTGTGACATCTGGGTCCTGGTGGGTTGTCTGATATCTTGGTGCATATAGAGAGTTGGGTGCATATAGGATGGGGTCTGGGTCCCAGCTGGTTTCCCAGTCGTAACAGGCTTACAATTCTTGAGATTCCTAGGGTAGATATCTAGTGCATGTATGAAAAATACAGAAAACAATATTTTAATTATATTAAATAAAATGAAAATGAAAAGCTGTAAAGTACAAACCTGTTCTCGTTATCTGATGATTTCCGTGAATATTGACAAGGGAGTTTGAAAAATCCTTCACAAGCATATTCCGTATGTAATGGAAACATCAGTGAGAGAACCTTTTCTTTCTATCCTTCTGCCTACATAACGCAAAGTTCCCAAATGGTGCGGACGGGTGTTCACCATACGGATTCTCCCGTCTATATCGTGTATGGCCCTTTCCAATAAAATTGACATCTTAGTGTGATACATACAGTAGCTTGGTCCCGATCCAGTCTATTGGGAGACTACAAGAGTATTTCGGGCTTGAACTTCAAATAAAAGAGAATGGGAAGTCAGAGATAATCTCAGGAGAGATTATCTTGAAAATATATCTCCATGGATAAATTTGTTTCGGACGAATGTTTATTGACAAGGAAGAAATGACTAATCCTATGACCTATCAGCCGAGTCGAAGATGCTCAAATATTTATCATGAGGAGCGTGTACATGTTGTCATGAGAACTGTGTATTTTGGGCACCTCTGCAACTTGGCCATTCTCTCTGGTGTTCTTGTAGTGACCCATTTTTGAACCCTGACAGCACGAGGTTGGAGCCCAGTGGCTTATGATGAGCCAGATGAAAAAAAGTGATTCCGCCAGCTTCTCGTCCTTGGTTGGAACAATGCGAAAACGTTAATTGGGCGTGAACACGCCGATGAGACGTTGACCGAACAGCTGATCAGGTCTGATCTGGTTGAAAATTTAGAGCAACGCCTGGCGAGGGAGCCAGCTTCTGACTAATGCTCAGCCAGCATTCCGCAACCCTAGGGTTGGACAGGTCACGCCAGCTGCCCAAAATGTTGGTGGTTTCGACCTCCCACTGGTTGATCAGTTATTATACATCTGATTTAGGGGGCCAAGTGGAATATGTCGTAATTACAATACTTCTTGAAACCAGAAATTGAACGTGCCACTAACAAAGCTTAGTGGTACAAAATACTTACAAGGTGTTATTAGGATTCCAAGACCTACATCGACACATGCTTCATTTACCCAACATGACCATCAACAACTATGGTATAATAATAATGAATAGATTATTGACAATCACCCACCGCTTGATCCTATCATCACTATTTAAAGCAGTATTTATTGGTAAGTTGTTAGAGTAAAAGAAGCATCCATTATTTTACGAGCTGAATTCTATCTATTAATATCATACTGTCACCAATTAATTGACGTTGAGTTTAGACTGTCACGACACCATCAGTTCCCTGCCTTCACCTCCCCAGTCAGCCCAATGGCCGCAGGCCTCGGTTTGAGTTTCTATTTTTCCCCTCACCCACTTTCAGCCACTACCGCTTCCTCAGTATGAGGGATAAACACTTTGGTGCCATGACAGAATGTGACGAGGAAAACCATATTTGACCATAAGTATGAGTGATGGAGTAGGTATATAGTAGAACACCCCTCAGACATCCTATGGTGAATAGAACTGGCATAAAGTGAATGATAGGGAAGTGCATAAATATTTCCTGGATTCCGCAGCATCAGGACATTATGTGCCGAGTATGTATGACTTGCACGATTTTATGGCATATAAAAATCCAAAGAAAATCCAGATGGCAAATGGCACTTATATTCATGCCAGAGGTATTAGAACATTGCGTTTCAAGGTTAAAAAACATGGTCCAGAGTTTATAGGCAAAATTCCCAACGTTGAATGGACTCCCGAAGTTAAAGTGCGACTCCTTAATCCCATGCAGTTTTTCAAAGATGGATATCACATTATGTTGAGCAAAACAGGTTCTACAATTGTTGATTCATCAGGCCGTACACTGATTGAGACAAATGAGAGGGGTAATGTATACCCTTTCCAGCTGGATACGATCTCCATGTCACCACCAGTATGTGAATATACAAATTTATCAGACAATGAATTACAAAATAGGTTGGAAGACGTACCTATGATGTTTTCTGTGAATTTGACATGCAATATTATGAAATGGCATCAGCATTTGGGGCATTTGAGCATGAATCCTATTAGGAATCTTGCGTGACATTGTGCGACCAGAATGGAGATCAAAGAAATTGAAGGTTTCGAAGCTGACTGCATTGCATGTATTGAAGGTAAACAGTGCAGAAGCCCATTCAAAACTGGACGTACCAGAGCGATGAAATTGGGAGAATTACTCCATATGGATGTAGCTGGACCTATGGAAACGATAAGTTTCGACAAAAAGCGTTATTTCATTATTGTTGTTGACGACTTCTCCCATGCTGTATGGGTTGAAACATTAGCAAGTAAGCTGGAAGCAGTGTGCAAAATAAAAGAATATATAACTCAACTGGAGACGTTATTCAATATGAGGGTCCAAGGAGTTATGACAGATAATGGAACTGAGCTAATAAATTTGGAATTTAGAAGTTATCTGTTATCGAAAGGTATAGCTTTATTTACCTCAGTGCCATATACGCCACAGCAAAATGGTGTTGCAGAAAGAGGTATATGCACCATTACTGAAGGGGCAAGAACAATGTTAGATGCGACAAAAATAGCGGAAGCTGCACGAAACTTACTATACACATCAAAACTCCCAAAATTCTTGTGGCCGATCGCAGTCAAGACAATGGCATATTTGAGGAATAGAAATTCATCGCATGCAAACAATGGACATATGCCCCTTGAATGGATAACTGGAGAAAAGCCAGATCTATCACATTTGCACATATTTGGAAGTCCAGTTAGCATTGCAGTTCCTAAGCAAAGACGTCAGAAGTGGGACTCATGTTCAAAGATGGGTTATATGGTTGGGTATGAACCATATTCATCTGGATATTTAGTGTGGTTTCCTGGAATGAGGAGGATTGAAAAGGTATGAGATGTGATATTCCATGAAGATGTGATGACATTACCATCACCGGTGCCTTATGGAGACGAAGGTCAATTCAGGAATATAAATAGCATACCTCCAATGCAACCCGAGAAAGAGCCTCAGCCTAGACTCACGATCCGTATCCCACCTCGTCCTCGACCTATCAAAGAGAAAGAGGAAACTACAATGAGGGAAGAATCTCAATTAGTGTCAAACGTACCTGACTATCCACATGGAATAACAAGATCTGGTAAAGTACGGGAAGGAATTCAAAGTTCATTGTCAGTCAAAGAAAAAGAACTAGAAGATTCTAATGTACCGGTTGTTTTCTCGACATTGGGCAATCCAACGATAGAGGAGGCATTGAATATGCTGGGAGATGAAGGATTAGCTTGGGAAGAAGCTAGGCAGGCGGAGTGGAAGAATATGGTAGAACATAATGTATTCAGTGTACCTGAAGAACCGCTGCCAGGAACATGTGTTTTAAGAACCAGAATGGTGTGTTGTGGATCGTACAAGAATGGCAAACTAATAAAGAGGAAAGTACAAATTGTCGTAAAAGGATTTAGTCAAATTCCTGGATTACATTTTAATGAAACATACACACCAGTTATGAAGTGGGAAACATTCCGAATTTTACTGGCACTGGGAGCAATAACAAATTCAACTATACGTCAATTCGATGTCAAATCGGCATACTTACATGGGATGATGAAAGAAAAGGTTTGGGTTCAACAACCGGAGGGGTTTGAAGAACCCGAAAATGAAAATTTAGCATTACTGTTATTGAAATCTCTATATGGAACAAAACAGGGAGGCAATGAGTGGAGAAAAACACTGTATGATTTTATGGTTAAAGAACTCACCTGGTTCTGTTCCGATTTTGACAGCACTACATTCTTCAAAATATGGGATGACGGAAGTTGGGCCGTAGTTGCATTTTGGGTGGATGACACAACTGCCATAGGTGATGAAAAATGGCTCTTAGATCTTGAAAAGGCATTCCGCGAACAATTTGGAATTTCGAGCGAAGGCGAGGCTCATTGGATATTGGGAATGAGTATCCGTCGAGATGCTGAATCGAAATCAGCATTTATATCGCAGAGGGAATATATTGAAAATATAGCAAAGAAGTTCAGCATACAAAATTCCAAGCCAATTCGAACTATCATATCACTTGGAATTGATTTTGCCTCTATTATTCGTCCAGATACTGAAGAAGAACAAAATGAAGTTTAAAAATAGCCCTATCGCGAAATTATCGGAAGTTTGATGTTCGCAGTTACAGTATCACATCCTGATATCACATATTCTGTTAACAAACTATCTCAATATTCATCAAATCCTGCAAGAACACATTGGGACTTAGCTAAGCGCATCCTGCAATATTTATATACGACTCGCAATTTCGAGCTTCCATTGGGAGGCCAAGCACTTTGTCTGCATGGATATTCGGATGCCGATTTCACAGGAGATCAAGAGGATAGACGTTCAACAGGAGGATATGTGATTTTTTTAGGTTTGGGAGTGGTATCTTGGTCTTCGAGGAAGCAGTCAACAGTCACCCTTTCATCCACTGAAGCAGAATATATTGCACTTTCAGAAGCGGTTCACGAAATTATGTGGATGCGTCATTTCCTCAAAGAACTTAATATAATATATGAAGAACTGACGGCAATTTTTGAAGACAATCAAGGTACTATCACATTCGCTCAAAACCAACACGCTTTGAGAAGGATGAAACACATTGAAGTGAAATACCACTTCATTCGTCATTTGATTGAAAACGGCACTATCCAACCTATCTATTGATTGACCAAACAAATCATTGCGGATATTTTAACGAAATCTCTTTCGTCACCAATTCATTACCATCACACAAGACATTTAGGACTTACTTCTTCAAAACTCGAAGTATTAGGTATAACGAGTATTGCAGAAGTAAGCGCACGTATGAAAAAGGTGACACAAAATGTCTCAAAAAGACGCAATGCGTCATATTGTTCAATCTCCTCTCAAATGTTCTATTATATACGCGTAGTATAGCTAGGGAATCTCTCAGCGAATGTTTAATCACTGAGAGTAAGTGATATGTTTATTGCCTCTCACGAAACAAAACGTATCTATGTATATAGTACTTAAACGTCTTTAGGTATTGTATAATATAGTGAACGTTTAATCGCTGAGATACTTAAACGTCTTTAGGCAGTCGTGCCCCGGTTACGGTACTGAAAAAAATGCGTTAGACGAGACCAAAGCAAATTAAAATGCCACGTACTTCAGCAGTCAGGAATTGCAACTAAGCCCTTGCGTGGATTCCCCGTTGCACCAAGCCGCTGAAAGACGAAGAAAGAGTGAAGATAACGTTAGAAAAGACTACCACGGTTTAAGAGATGGACGTACATTTAATTATCCACCACGCAGCACCTCAACGATGTCTCAAGTGCTTGCACAACATGTATTCGGCCTAGGAAACTCCGAAGACACAATAGTCACAAAACAGACATAGCTGAACTATAATTAATGGGTTAAAATATCGAGAAAGATGATAAAACAACGCACCCCGTTCTCAAAGATACGAGCCAGAACCAACCGAGTGACCCCCCTAGTTCATGAACCAGAGAAATGGATGAAAAGAAAGAAGTAGAAATATCGAAAGAAAGAAGAAGAAGGAGAACTGGAAAAGAAAGAAGTCTGACTGGCCTTTGCCAATACTACTCGTCCGCTGCTTAATCCGCTTACTTCTTTACCCGCCGACGGGAACATTTTGGTGGAGGCGGACCCGGAGGCAATAGTTCCATCCGAGAAGCTAGAGGTCCGCCAAGTGTCTTTGCCGAACGTTGCGGTGGGTTGTTGGACATGTGGGACTGGCTTTCCGACCTGTTGCCACCCAAGGTCAGGCATAAGTGCTGTCGCACTGAGGCATCCGCCACTTTCCTAGATGATAACAGGTGAGTATAATCGCCAAAATTAATGAAACGAAATCTTACTTGTCTAACCGTGTTGGGGGTTCTCTTCTGTTATTAAAAGCTTGGCTTGTCTCGCCTTTCTATTTCCCTCGTAGGGTTGAGGTGTTAACAACTTATTTTTGAAACGCTTTGTCCTTCTAAGAAGTCAATGTTAGTTGGTGTAAGAAATATAGCCGACGGGACTCACCTGCAACCTGAAGACGTTCCCGTCCCGGAGGACGGACAGTTTAAGACATGCGAACCCTCTCCAAGTGCTTCATACTGGTGTTGGTTCTTAGGGTTGGGAATTGATGCGGACGACCCGTTGGATTCGGCTTCGTCGCGGTAATGACGTCTGGGATGGCCATCGGTTGGAGACCATGTGCTTGGTGTTACTTTAGGGTATCCGCGGTCGTCAGTTTTTTGTTTCTTGTGGTATTAAAATAAGTCACAACTAACGAGGTATTTCTTGATATTTGAATTCAGGGAAGTCAGGAGGTGAAGACTTTGGCCTCGGCTCAGGATCCGGACTGCTCATAAGCTCGTCCGGCAAGCGCACCGTGCCTAGTACCGTCGTGTGAGGGCAGATCCTGAATTTAATGAAAATTAAGGATGTATGAGAGAAACAAGTGGTGTAACGTACTGAGTACTAGATGATGAACCCCCCCCCCAGATGCCCCTATACAACGTCTCTGCATAGACTTCTATATTTGCACAAAATATTAATTCCCCCAATACCACATTAGGATAAAGGAGTCACTACCTTGTCCGGATCCATGATTATAGATCCCTTCACTGTCCATTGCGGTGGTGGTAGCGCTATCGTTAGCGTGTCGGGGGTTGAGTTGGCAAGACACACCATGGTGAACGAATAGGACAACCGGGAGCAACGCTGTCACAGGAATATCTGCAAGTATCGCTGATTTTTATTAGTTTTTATAGATCCGCGCAAAGGAATGAAGTGTACGAACCAAATACTGGAGACAGGTCTGCCTGCGTAACACTTTCTGATCAATGGCTTCATCGTCGTCGTCCATGAAGGAAAATTCTGTAAATAGTAGGATAGTTGGGTAATAGATGATGAAAAGTAAAAATAACCGACACGAACCCGGTATCGTATACTCAGATCCATCATCACTAACAGTTTGTGACTTGGGGTGGATGGTGGTATTTGTTTTGGGACTGATGTGGGGATGGAACGTCTAATCGTTACGTCCTGCTCAAATTAAGTCCAGTAACTATCTGATGACATTAATTAAACGATGTCGGAAAAACCTTCCTTGCACAATGCGCTGGGCAAATGATCCCGTCAATAGCGATCCACCCAGCAGATCGACCCCCTTCACCTTGGCTTCCCACGAGATGCGTGGGGTATAGTCCGGATGTTCATCGGCGCTTTTGATGTTCCCATCATCCACATGCACAATATGATGACCGGCAGTTTGTGACTTGGGGCGGAAGGTGGTATTCGCCTTGGGAACGATGTGGGGATGGAACGTCCCAGCATTGGGTCCTGCTCAAATGAGGTCATATGGCATTAATGAAACGACGGCCTTGCCCAATGCGCTGGGAGAATGATCCCGTGAACAGTGATCCATCCGGCGTGAGGGGGCCATACTCTCTAAAGGCGACTCCCTTTCCCTTGTCTTCCCACGAGATACTTGGGGTAGAGTCGGGATCTGTGTCGGTGCCCCCAAGGCTAACGTCATCCACAGCGGGTGGGCGATCCGCCGCATTGGTGCCTTTGATGTTCCCGCCATCCACAGCGGGTGCATGATCAGCGGTGTCAAGATGTTACCGTCATTCACAGTGGGTGCGTAATCAGCCGCGTCGGCGCCCTCGACGCTCCCGTCATCCCCAGCGGGTGCACAATCAGCCACGTCTGTGCCCTTGACGTTCCCGTCATCCGCAGCGGGTTCATGATGAGCCGCGTCGGCGCCGTCGACGTTCCCGTCATCCACATCCGGTGCCTGATCAGCCGCGTCGGCGTCCTTGACAAGCGCGTTTTGAAGACGAGAGTGTGCCAAATAAACGATTGCGCCGAGCAGCGTGAATACCAGAGCGATGTGTATCAATTCAATACACGCACCGCTGATCACCACAGCATGTCTAGAAAATCATTGTCAAGTATATAACTATTCGTCGCTGCACATAACACTCACCATTACTTGAGCTCACGACAGATAGTCTCCTTGATGTGTCCATGCAGCGCATGTGGGAACTGCGCGACGCAGCTGGGTGTGTTTCCGACTGGCTTGCTCATCAACACTGTCGCAAGGGTGTCTTTTGAGAATTGATGCAGTCTAACAGGAGTGCAACCGGTAAGTGACAGCATAGCAGGCAACAAATAAGAGCCACCGCCACTCACACATCACTGTAACAAACTGAATTCAAGGAGTCTTTCATGTCACTCATGGGAAGCCAACCAAATAATCCCGCAGCCTGCTCCAGGTTCAACTTGAGGTGTGCAAATAGCTTGAATCCTGTCACGGCAGTGAAGAAGGGATTAAAACCCCTGTTGAAACCTGGGAGCTGGTAGCCAAGTCATATAAACATATCGGTCAGTATATCCAACACCTTGAACTGGGTATTCCGAGATGTAGTGGTGAAGGATAACTGATAAGAATCTTTGCGAGGCGGTGTTGACATAGGTGCTGTGGCAGTAATGTGAGTATGGGAGAGGAGGTAGCAATGTGAGAAACAAGGGCAGATACATGTACTGAGCATTTGAGATGTTGCCTGCGAAAATCCAAGTGGAAATGGAAATAATGGCGGAATAAACCTGGAGTGGTAAGGAACGAGGTTGTGATATTATTGCGCCAAAAATATCATCGATTGCATTAGGAACCATGCATCCGAACTTGGAAGATCAAGAAATGCTTGCGAGTTTGTAAAGATATTTATTCAGGCGATGAATACTGATTGTCGAGTGTCCCGCACAGCCTGATGCGTTTCTTAAGATAGATCAAGCTATAAAATTCTATTTCCTTTCTATTAAGAAATAGTATAGGTTGGGTTAATGTCAATGCACAAACTACAAAGGCTCAATAAGCTTGTAATGAAGTACTTCTACCAATCAATGTGTCAGTCAGTGAATCACCTTCTGACATGATAGGTTGGGTGTACATGGGTTAAGTCAGGCATCAGCCCACTGAGCATGGTCAAAGGACAAATCGGTAAATTCTTTTTTTCATTTTGACATCAGTGGAATGACAATAATTCTGAATTATTTATGGACAAAAAGAATAGTATTTATCTTCATTGTTTTAGATGTAATGAAACCATATCAGCCAATACCCTACACAACCTCTATTTGGCAAAGACACAGAAAGACCAGACGGTTGAGAAACGAATCATTGGTATCGCCTATTTTAACCGTTGGAAGGATGCTTCTTAATGGTGCTTAATCTGATATGGGTGCCCTGGGGACCCATGATAGGCAAGTCGCTAATGCTCAGTGTCGGTCATGGGAGGCCGTGGGCTGTGGTATGTGACTCATGTATGGTATTTGAGCCAATTTTTGGATGTCTCGGGGATCAAATTCTGTATTTACCCCTGCTTTTGAATTGTGGTTTTAATATGTAAACATTGTCTCTACTTTTAGCTTGGCTTCTTTTTCCACAACCAGTGGTCACACTGGTCACAATCACATGAGGCTTGGAGCACATTAAATAGTGGAGGATCGCCAGGAGTGTTAGGATACGTACAGGGTGGGTCTCCGGAGAAACCTGTGGAATATCCAGTAGGCCTTGGCTTCAGCTTATAGGCTGCACCCTCGCTAGATCGTGTCGTCTAATTTCAGACAGGCAGATGGGAATCCTGGGGAGTCTGGGCGGGGGTCATGGTCGAGAGGTCATAGATTAGAGGTCGTGGGTCGAGAGGTCATGAGTGGTGAAAGAGATAGATGCGCCGGAGCCCGTGGGCTCCGACTAGTGTGAGCAGTATAATTCAAGTAGGTTTTTAGAGTGAGAAATGTATTAGATTACTGGGGGGAATCTAAGCCGATTTTCTGACTGGATTGTATGTACAACATCTGCCAGTTTAAATAGACCATGGAGTAAATGTCATACTGAATCCAGTAATAATGAAACGAAATGAGCAAAACATAAAACGGGAATAGTAAACACCAAATTGGTGTTAGGAACGGGACAGAACGGAGTGGAGTCCGAATAGTGACAAATCATAATCTATGTAGTATGAGCTCTTACCGTAGTGTGCCTGAAAAAGGTGTCAAGAGTAGTTTGTTTTGAGTTAATAGAGTCTTCATGGATCAAATGGGCATGAAATTTGTGCAGCAGATGATTCAACTTGAGATTGTCAGATGGACTTGCCCCATACTTGATTACCAATTGTTCCAGTTGTTTTCCCAATTTGATTGTATCATGTTGACTGAGATTGTCAGTTGGGTCTGAATCATCATTGTCAGATTCATCAATTTCCATGATTTCCCCCTTCTCCACTTGCTGTTCATATACTACCTGTTGCACAATATCCTTATCTCCACCAGGAAATGCATAGGGAGATTCATCTCCATTATTTTTTCCCTCTTCAACTGGGTTGATTAGTTCTTCGACAGTTGGTAATTGACCAAAGATACAGTTCTTTTGATGAAGAATTTTAATAAAGCTCCCAAGATTTTCTTTGGCTGTTACAAGCTGGGAAGGATGGAATTCTGGGACTTTGATGGTGAGCTTGGGCCTTCCACAGACAGCAGACAATGCCTGAATGGCTTCCTGTGTCTTTGAAACATCACCCTCAGCTTCCATTACAGCTTTAAGAGCTGGATGCCAGTGAGCATCCTTGTACTGATCACTAAGATGCTGAATCAGAATCTAGATTCAACTTTGATTCTAGCTAGTTTATATATATTTTATACTATTTATCAAACAGTAAAAATATTTATAAACAGGTCAAAAGATTAGATATAGAATAAAACACTTATTTGGCTAAAATATGCTTTATTTACACTAACCTACAGGGTCTACTGTGATACTAACTTATCAGGATCTTAATGTAGTCTTAAGGATTTTGCAAAAATACTCTCAGTATTTATTTATATGAATATGCTTTACTGATTCACAATAAATGAGCAATGGAACAGGGATTATTTGCAATGTAATAAACAGTCAAATTACTCAACTAGAGGTGACTGAAGTCTTAGACTACAAATAACAATGTAGAGAAAACTAATAATCAGCACTCAATTAAAAGATGACTATAGTATAAGATTATTTATATATTATTGGTTGATAACCAACAACTCTAACTGAGGTGGAAATAATATATAAAAGATAGCCAGCTATTCAATTAAGAGGTGGCAAAGGGAACAAAAGTCAACAACTCAAATTGAGGTGACAGGGGGAACAACAGATCAGTCAACAGCTCAGATTGAGGTGACAAGGGATCTGATTGGGCCAACAACTCTGATAGAGGTGGCAAGGGTTTCCAACAGCTCTGATAGAGGTGGAATTAGATGTCCAACTGCCCAGATTGGGGTGGAGTAGGCTGCTTGCTGCAGTGACATACAGATGTGGTGGGTTGATGAGGATGATATGATTGATTGATGATATTCAAGGCTGGAGCTGAGCTCCTTATATACATTTTAGTCTGAGACATTTGGAAGATTCTAGAAGATTGAATGATGTCATTTAGAAATTTCTGGAATTTTCTAGAAGGTTCTAACTATGTACTTCTTAGACACTATAGAATGTTCTTGGCACAATAGAACATTCTGGAATCTTATAGAATATTCTACAATATTCTATCTACTATTAGTACCTATTAACTACTGTTCCATTGGAAGCCACTGGAATATTCCAGGGAGTTTCCGGTTTTTGCTGTAGTAGCATATATGATGACATAATGTTCTCGCGCCTGTGCATGTATGACACTCTTCGTGTCTTGTGACAGTCACGTGTTGTGACCATCACGTGGCTTTGTGACCAATGCATGCCTTTGTGACTGTCACATGCCATTGTGACTGTCACATGCCATTGTGACTGTCACATGCCATTGTGACTGTCACATGCCATTGTGACTGTCACATGTCATTGTGACTGTCACATGCCTTTGTGACTGTCACATGCCTTTGTGACTGTCACGTGGCTTTGTGATTGACACATGCCCTTGTGACAACTGTCACCTGTTGTGACAGCTGTCACTCATTGTGACGATTTTCCCATGTGCCGTGTAATAAGCACCAGGTGGCTGGTTTTATATTATTATATAATTATTATATTTACTCTTAGTTATAAATATAATATTTTATTATAATAATATAAATATATATATTATGCATGATTATTTCACATCACGTTTTGTCCTTATCGGAGTTTGAAATGTCATGTGAATATCACATGATCTCTCATGTGTTGTGAATAAGTGCTGAGTCGCTGGCATATTAATCAAAAAAGGATAAAAGGTAGAAATTCGATAACTTGCTCAATTTATAAGATAAAAATACAAAGTAAATTGCATAAATTCAATATAAATCAAGACAATATTGTACAAATTTATCATCACAATATAATTACATTTAAATATTCTTTTTCGCAGTTTGTTAAGGGGGATTGGTTTTAAAAAATGGAAAAGGCTTAGAAATACATAACAGTCCACTAACAGTCTCATTCTTCTCCAGCATATGATTGACCCATAGAACCAATGCACGCTTTGAAGATAATACAGTTGGATTAGATTGACTGTATTCTTCAAGTGTTGGACATTAGCTGATGGCTTGAGAGTGCTGATTGGGAAAAATGTAAAGCACCATCAATCTTGGTCTTGAAATGGTTGACAATGTCTCCTTGTGAAAGTAATGGATGTTCATCAACATACTTGAGAACAGTCAGCCAACCAGCAAGTGTCAGATTTGCCTACTGTGTGTGGATTGCTGGTTTTGCAGATGTCTTTAGTATATCTTTACTGCCAACCTGCTTCTGTTTGTTTTTGACATAAGGTGCTGGCTTTTCTCAAAGCTTTCGTGTAGTCTTGGGCTCGGTTTTAGGCAATAGGAATTAAAGACACAGTTGGAGAATGATAAAGGGTGTATGAAAATTTCCAATGCCCTGACATGCCTTAGCGCAATGCCATTACATACTGGCATTTGTATGAATAATACAGCCTATTTAATTCAAACCTAAGCAGCCAGTGAAAGCTGTGCCTCAATCTGTCCTATCATGGTAATTCCAGTTCTGAAACCTTAATTTCTCTCCCCGTAGTAATGCATATTGCCCTCCTCAGCCTATGCATTATGTGTTATGCATTATGCATTCATTTTCTCTGTGTACCAACATCATTCCCAATACAACCCAATGCATTATTAGATTTATGCATTATGACCTTATGCATTATGACCTAATCAACTGTACTGTAACTGTGATGGGACTGTTGGAAATTTTCTTGTTCGGCCGTCATGGTGCAGTGTTTGGTAAAGCTTAGAGTTAGGGCATGGCCTCGAACTCGTCAACATACATTATAGAAGGTGATGCGCAAGAAGACTTGTCCATGCTGTGTGACCCTGGTGGCAGGCTGTGTGACCCTTGCTGCAGAATTCTATGCAAAGCCGTCAGCCTGATGCCTGGATGCCTCAGACATGATCAGTCAACTAGCTCAGGACTTAGGCAGTGGGGATCAGGCAAGCTGGCACCTATTCAGGCTGACACGGCTGATAATGATATCCGTTTCTTCCGATACCTTTACCAAACTGTGCCTCCAATTTCTCCCCATACTAGCACGGCTCGCCATGGAAACATTGTGAGTATGGATTTACCCTAAAGTGATAGAGCCTTATAATCCTTTATTAATTTGAAGAGTTTATTCCCCAACGGAACGGTCAATTGTCTAAGGGTGCTTAGAGGTATCCGCCAAGGTGTGATAGGAATATCGAGGTGACAGCATAGCCGTCACCAGGAAGTTGCAGGGAACCATTTTAGCTGGCCAATCCTTGATAAACACCATGAGATCAATTAAATGTGCCATCACTACTATGGCTCTGCCTATATTTGCTTCTTCGCTATTGCCAAGCCCGGATAAAAAGGTGGTATATGGATTTATGAGAAGCCATTTCCCCAGATATGAGATTTTATGCAGGTAAGACAGCCTTCTTCAACATGATTTGAGCATCCAATGGATGGTGTTACCAGAAGTGAACATGCCTCATTAGATCCACCCCTGCTTTAACAATTATGCTCAATTGCCCCACTGTGCAACCCTCCTTTGTGCTCCTCAACATGTTGTGTGCTGAAGAAGCACTTCCCAACCAAAATGGATATCTTGGTGCCATACAGTAGCTTTGTCCCGATCCACTCCATTTCCAGACCGCAAAAGTAACTGGGGTCGACTTTGACATCTGTTGGATTACTAATGACAGGTGTGAACCACCTAGTCATGGCTTCTCTTTCAATGTCGGACATGCCTTGCCCAATTCCTGATGAATCCAGCAAGCCTTGTGGTGGCTCCAGGCAAGTTGCAAAACCATGGCACTCAACGAAAAAACAGTCTGACACATTGGGGTCGATTCTTGAAAAAAATGCTTAACATACCAGTTGCTGACCCCATGAATCAAATGCATTCCTGGTGATCAATACATGTTCATGACCCAGTCTGTGGTAACAGAGGCCATGACACTCTGCATTACATGCCCATAGTCTCTGAAGTATATCCTGAAAATGACTTTTGAGGACTGCGATCTGTTGAGATTCCAGGGCAACAGGCGAGATTACTGGGGGTAACACTTTGACCTGGTCAGGGTTACTCAGTACTCCCTCGTGGTCGGACATGGGGAGTGTGAGGTATAGACAAGAGGCGTGTCATGAGAATGGAAAGAGAAACATCGACAAGGTTCATCAGGCTCTTTCTATGTTTGTAAGACACCACTTTGAAAATGTAGTTCAAATTGCCAATTAATACTGGTATACTAAGTCACTGGAAAAGGCCCCACCTCCAAAGATGGCCTTTAAACACCGAGTGCCATGAATATTATATGATAGCATTATGACTGTAAATACGGAAAAGAATAGATTAGTTATCATAAATAAACTGAAAAAGAGAAAAGCTGTGACATATGTACAAAACTGGCTTGGTCACTTTATCTGAAGATTTACATGCATATTGACAAAGGACTTTGTACTTCATGTTCAGGAAAACATCAGTGAAAGAACCTTTTCTTTCTATCCTTCTGATGATGTATTGACTGGTGCGGCTGAGTTGGGCTCCACCATCCTCGGCTTTCACTCTTCATTCTTTTGATTAAAAAAGAAATAGATTGGGTTACACTTCCATTAAGAGTGGAAAAGGAGGAGTAAACACGTTTATGATGAAGCCAGATGAAAAAGGTAATTCCGTCAGCTTCTCTTTCCTGTGAATGTGCATTTGCCTGGCAGCTCATTGTGTTGTTTATAAAATTTGACCTTGTCAGAACGTGTTCACCCATTTCATTTGCATGGACACCATGATCTGAGCAACTTCAATGATGTCACGTTTTCCCTGTTCTTCCATATTAATCACTCTCCATATTTTCCATATTTCCACACTCCACACATATTATCACTACCCATATCTCTCACATTATCACTATTGCTATCCCCTATGACAATAGGCCCACAGATGGGCAGAAGGAAATAGACCAAGACAATGTGTGTAATAAATATGTGTCCATGGGGATAATGGGTTCATAAGTATGTCAATGATCATTTCTTTTGTCGAGCGGCAATGGAGTTGTATGGTGCCATTTTCAATTGAATGTTGAATAAAGTTGTATTTGACTTCGATGTGTTTCATTTGGTGGTGTGGACATTGATTAGAAGTGTACTATCATTCTTTGATTGTCTCCCAAAGTAGCTGTTGGTTCTTCATGTATGATATTGAGTTCTTCTAAGAAGTGTCTTGTCACATGGCTTCGCAGGCGGCTTCTGAAAGTGCCAAGGTAGTCTGTTTTCTGGATGACCAGGATACAGGGTCCCGGTCCAAGAAAGATTGTCCTCAGGATCCCCTGCAAAATCCCCATCTGAATATCTCAGCAAGTATCAATTTCCTCCTCCTAAGCGTGATTCTTACTCTCTCTAGTCGTAAACAGATATTCATTTGGCAAGATTGCAATGGGCAAGAGCAGGACTAGATGAACACTGAGACAGTTTACTGGCTGGATGAGCAATATCAGAACATGATACGACAGCTGCGAACATGGGACTTCCAATAAGCTCTTGGTAGTGCAGTTTGGTTGTTTCTTCTGTTTCCTCACTGGTTTCTGGCCGTGCGATGGAACTAAATCTGATTCCAAATGGGATAGGAGATCACGTTGGTTTAGAATACTTCATTTCCTTCCCACGACTACCACCGTTTAAGAGATGGACATAGGTTTGATTATACACGATGCAGCACCTCAGTGATGTATCAAGTGCTTGCACAGCGAGTATTCGGCCTAGAAAACTCCGAAGACACAATACTCACAGAACAGACACAGCTGAACGATAATGAATGGGTCAACATATCGGGAAAGTTGATCAAACAACACACCCCGTTCTCAAAGATGCAAGCCAGAACCAACTGATTGACATCCCTAGCCCATGAACCAGAGAAATCGATGAAAAGAAAGAGGTAGAAATATCCAAAGAAAGAAGGAGAAGGAGAACTAGAAAAGAAAAGAAAGGAGTATGTCTGGCCTCTGCCACTATTACTCGTCCGCCGCTGCCCCTACTTTTTGTGCGCCGCTGCCCCCCCTCTTGCCCCTGCTTTCGCTTCTGCCCCTGCTTAATCCACTTACCTCTCTGTCCGCCATAAGTTACATTGTGGTGGAGGCGTACCTGGAGGCAATGGTTCCATCCAAGCAGCTAGAGGTCCACCAAGTGTCTTTGCCGAGGGTTGTCGGGACTGGCTTTCCAACCTGTTGCCACCCCCAGGTCAGGTGCAAGTGCTGTCGCACTGAGGTATCCGCCACTTGCCTAGATGATAACATGTGAGTATAATTGCCAAAATTAATGAAACGAAATCGTACTTGTCTAACCGTGTTGGGGGTTCTCCTCTATTATTAAAAGCCTTGTCTTGTCTCACCTTTCTCTTTCCCTCTTAATGGGGTTGAGGTGTTAAGGACTTATGTTCGAAACGCTTTGTCCTTCTAAGAAGTCAATGTTAGTTGGTGTAAGAAATGTAGCCAACGGGACTCACCTGCAACCTGAAGATGTTCTCACCCTGGAGGACAGACTGTTTGAGACATGTGAACCATCACCATGTCCTTTATACCGGCGCTGGTTCTTGGGGTTGTGCATTGATGCAGAAGACCCGTCGGATTCGGCTTCATCCCGGTAAGGACATCTGGGATGGCCATCGGTTGGAGACCTTGTGCTTGGTGGTACTTTAGGGGCTGGCGCTAGGGTGGTCTTCAGTTTGTTCCTTGTGGTATTAAAATAAGCTTTCTTCCCACAAGATACATGGGGTATAGTCCCAATCTTCATTGGCGCCTTTGACATTACCGTCATCCACATGCACAATATCATGACCAGCAGTTTGTGACTTGGGGCCGAAGGTGGTAGTCGCCTTGGGAACGATGTGGGGATGGAGCGTCCCAGCATTGGCTCCTGCTTAAATTAAGTTAAGTCAGGATGGCATTAATTAAATGACGTTGGACAAACCTTGCCCAATGCGCTGGGCGAATGATCCTGTGAACCAGTGATCCATCCAGCAGGAGGGGGCCATATTCTCTAAGGCCGACTCCCAAGCGCAACTACGACGGTGGATGGTGGTTGTACCAAGAGTGTTGAGAAGAAAGGGAAGCTCGACAGATGATAATGACTGTGGATGGAAAGGAAATGGAATGGAAGATGCCGAGCTTGATTTGGGGCCCATAAGCACGCACGTCGAGTGGATGCAGCCACCATTCAATCCGCATAACCCTACACTCACACATCAGTTCGAAGCAACGACACACATTTGGGCTCATTTCGACCATAGTGCAGACGTTCGGAGGCTTTGCCCAATGCCCGAAAGCACGTATATGGCGACACATTCGTCGTTCTTCGCTATGGTCGGTGTGGCGGAGCAGCTTGGGCAGCTGTGTAATGCACTGGGTAGCGTTTTGGGGCTGTTTGAGATGATTCAGTGGTTGTGTGGGCTCATTACGGGCCAGCCAGTGAATGATGGCGGAATATCCGATGGATTCAGTTAGTACCTCGCCCGTACACCAGGTAGTCCCCCTCCAAACCCTAACGCCCCGAAACCGTCTGAAACGCCGCTCATCATCATCCTCCTCGCACTGTGTAGCATTCCCTTCGTCATGCACCGTCTCATTCGCAGCCACCCGCTTGCCCTCGAATGTTGATGGGACTGATTGCTTTGGCATTTGAGGGCAAGGTGCAGAATCCTCTTGCAGAGGCTTACGATCCCGTTCAGTGGAAGAGCTGTTGTCAACATCCGTGAGCGGTTGTGGCAACTGTGATGCTTCCTCTAGGTATTAAAGGTAAATGGCATGCCTGTATCTCTTGCCTTGTGGCATCCGTTCCGTCTCTCTCTTCTCTGGACTGTACGCGGTTTCGAGACAGGCTGGTTGAACGAAAGAGCTTCTGGGACGCTGTCCACTATGAGTAGGTGCTGTAACTGCAACGGGAATTTCGGATATTGAATTGCTCGGCCGTCATAGTAGTGTTTGGGAAGGCTTAGGCTTTGGGCATAGCCTCAACTCGTTATCGAAAGCGACGCGCGATAAGACTTGCCCAAGGACAGAAATAAAGAAAAAATGTTAGTCAGTTTCAATAGCATGAATTAAACGCGTCAACCAAAACGCAAATCATATGGGTCGGTGGCCTTGTCGGCAGGAAACTGTAGCCTGCCAGCGTCTTGCATGCTGCGTGGTGAGGCAGTATGACTTGCCAGGGAGTGTGACCCGCGTGGCAGTGTGAGCGCTGTCAGCCTGGGTGCCTCATCCAAGACCAGGTCGGCTGTCATGACTTCGAATTTGTAAACATGCTCTTCTTACCCAGGAGTCGATTTAAATCCGTAAGAGTTCCATGAGGAGCACGGATCGAGCAAACCGGAACCTAGTCTAGCCCGTCGGCCTGGTCAGGATTTTCGGTTTTTTCCGACACTTCTACCAGCCGGGGTCCCCGCGGAGACCTTGTAGGTATGTATTCATTTTTGGCAAGTGATAGATTGTTGTATAATAATCCTCTATGAATTTGAAGAGTTTATTCCCATGGGGGTGTTATCTCAGTGTTCTGCTGGAGAACAGGTGCAAGAAGACAAGATTTGAAGTTATCGGAGTAGCAATCTCTTTCTGGAATCATCGTTTGAGCCCTTTAAAAACTGAGGAAATCATCCTCCGGATATCAAAATTTGTGTTACTCGTCGGAGAATCTTAACCTGAACATATTTAGGTAATGAGAAAATATGTTAGTCATATGCAACAGTCTAGTCACACAACCGTCCGTGCCTTTCCAAAAGGGATAAGTAGTCTGTGTTGGAACTTGGAGAGACCCCTACAAACGGAGTCGCAAGCAGACAGAGGAGGGAATGTACGTCGTTCATCAAAAACCTCAACCTTATCGCCAAAATATTCTCCTTGGGAATATCGACAATCCTCTCAGAAAAGGTCCAGGAAGCCGTGGAAAGCAGGGATTGGGCTATCCGCTCGCACTGTCGTGCACACAATTTCGGGTTCTGGAGATTGTGAAATTAATGACGATGAGCCCCTGATTAGCATCGAGGCGTCATGAAACAATGAAGTGTCTGCTTTCGGGCGCCGAATGAGTATTCTGATAGCCGAATCATTTTGAGACGACAGGTCCGCGATAGTGTAACTGTCGACTCACTGCAGGATTTTAACCCCGATGGAAACAATGACATTAATTCGATCAATGTTTTCTGCCAGTAATGTGACATCCTTAAATAACGCATCGAGTTTATCTATGATGATTGATTGAATAAGTGGTGTAGCGAGAATAGTCGGCACAAGCAAATGGATCGATCTTGGCCTGTAAAACGTCAAGCGTGATATCCAATAGAGTTCCATAAATGCTGCGGAGCCAAGGATCCTGCGTGAAACAGCAGGAGAAAAGCGTTATTTGCGACCGAATCAGTTTCATGTGTCTAGGTTGGTTTCGATTGTATCTGCATATTTCTCATTTCGGCGATTTTCCAAAAACGGCACTGGTAAAGCTTACAACACCATCCACAATTTGAAATAGTTGTTAATGACATTGAGGTCCTCATGTGACAGGCGCCGTGCATCATGCACCTCCTTAATAATGGTGGAGAAACAGTTAGTAATAATAGAATATTGTAAAGTGGTGAGGGTGGCAGGTGACGATCTACAGAGATATTCCCCAAGGTGTGATATGAATATCGAGGCCACAGCATAGCAGTCACCCGGAAC
Organism: Hysterangium stoloniferum; assembly: GCA_015178975.1. Lineage (NCBI taxonomy): Eukaryota > Fungi > Basidiomycota > Agaricomycetes > Hysterangiales > Hysterangiaceae > Hysterangium > Hysterangium stoloniferum. Next base: position 10,050 of record WHVD01000312.1, on the reverse strand, counting down.
TTGCGACCCGACCAGGGCATTGTAGAGCATGGGAACTATTTTAGCTGGCGCATCCTCAGTATCCGTCATGAAATTGATTACATCCGCCATCCGTACTATGACTCTGCCGATCTTCGCTTCTTCGCTAGTACCAAACCGGGATGTAAAGGCGCCATAGCTCTTCGTAAGAAGCCAACTCCACCGAGATCGTATTTTACGCGGGTAAGATGGTCTTCATTAAAGTAATGTCACCATGCAATGAATAGCCTTCATCAGAGACGAACATGCCTCAAGAGATCCACCCTCTTCAATCATTATGCCCAAATGCCGCACAGTTAGCTGTTCGTTAAGCAGTCTAGTCGTCGTCGTTTCTTCGAGCGTGTACATCAGCCTTCGGGCAACTCGTTGGTATTCCTCCACACGTCGCGTGTATAACAAGCACTTTCCAACCAAAATGGATATCTTGGTGCCGTACAGTAGCTTCGTGCCGATCCGCTCTACTGCCAGACCACACAAGTAACCGGGGCCGACTTCGACTTCCGTTGAATTTCGAATAACGGGTGCGAACCACCTAGTCATGGCGTCTCTCTCAATGTCACACATGCCCTGCTCAATTCCTGATCAATCCAGCAAGGCTCGCGGCGGGTCTAGGCAAGTTACAAAACCACGGCACTAAACGAAAAAAGTCCGACACATTGGAGTCGATCCTCGAAACAAAATATTAACATACCAGTTGTTGAACCCATGAATCAAATACGTCCTTGGTGATCGATACATGTTTGTCACGACCTGGTCTGTGGTAACTGAGGCCGTGTTCCTCTACACTACACGCCCATTGTCTCTGGAGTATGCCCTGAAAATGACTTTCGAGGACTTCAATCCTTTGAGACTCAAAGGAAGCAGGTGGAACCAATTGGGGTAGCTCTGCGGCATGGTCATGATTGGGTATTACCTCGTGGTCAGACATGGGGAACGTGAGATATAGACATGAGGCATGTCAGAAAAATAGCCGTTGACAGGCCTGCTTGTATTTTTGTGACACACAGCTTTGAATGTAGCTCAAATTACCAATTAACAATGCTCTACTAATTCACTGGAAAAGGCTGCGCGTCCAAAAGTACTGAGGATGAGCTTTAAGCGCCGATAGTCATCAATATTACATGATTGCGTTGTGACAACTATACATACGGAAAATAATCCATTAATTATAATAAATAAACTGAAAGAGAAAATAGCTGTGAAGTATGTACAAACCTGGTCTGTTCTCTTATCTGAAGATTTCGGTGCATATCGACAAGGGACTTTGAAACAAAACTTCGTGTTCATGCAACCATCAGTGAGAGAACCTTTTCTTTCTATCCTTCTGCCGACGTAACCCAAATTTCCCGAGTGGTGCGGACGAGTTGTGCACCGTCCGGATTCCCCCCGTATTTTGTGTATGGCCCTTTCCAAAAAAAATGGAGATCTGTCATACCCTACCTTCGTCCTGATCCGGTGCCATGCCAAACTACAAGAGTACCCGTGGAAGCCTTGAATATGTTACGGATTAATGTGTACTGATAAGAAAGAAACGCCCAATCCGATGATCTACCAGCAGCGGGGTCGAATGTGCTCAAGTAGTTATCGTGGGGAGTGACTCAACATTGTCATGATATTCGCATGTGGGGCACACATGAAACTAAGACTTTTTCCTGACGGTCTTGTAGTATAACAATATTTGATCCATGACAGCAGGAGGTTAGAGCCAGATGAACAAAAATAGTTACGCCAGCTTCTTTTCCTGCCAATGTGCTTTGGGCTGGCAGCTCATCCTGTGTTGTTTATAAAATTGGACACTGTTAGAACGTGTCCGCCTATTTCACTTACACAGATATTATGATCTGAGCGACTTCAATGATGTCATGTTTTCCCTTTTCTTCCATAGTTCTCACTATCCATATTTTCCATATTCTCACACATACATATTATCGCTACCCATAACTCTAAATGTTTTCTGAAGGAAAGCAAATGTGACGATAATGAGGAACTAATATATGTTGACTTTTACAAGAGGGGCGGTAATGAACCCAAGCGTTAGTAATCCCAGTTGGTCTGCGACTCCAACTGCTCGCTTGCAAATTCAACAATATACACACTCAGCCCAAATATACATCAGTTTCAAATACTCTCTAATAATACGTTAATTATAATAAATAAACTGAAAATGGAAAAAGCTTTGAAGTACTAACAAGACTGGTTTGTTCTCTTTATCTGAGGATTTCCGTGCATATCGACAATCTTGGGACTTTGAAACAATAATTCGTGTTCATGCAAACATCAGTGAGACTTTCCCTGCTTCCACCGACGTACCGAGTGGTGCCGCCGAGTTGGGCTCCGCACCCCCCGGCTCCTTCACTTCCCATTCTCTTCATTAAAAATGAGATAGAATGGGCTATGCTTCGGCCATGAATAAAAACAGAAAGAGGGGGACTAAGAACGCTCATGATGAAACCACATTAAAAGAGTCGCTCATTGTCAATGTTCCATATAACGTGAGTTATAAGCATCCAACGGTACTTGAACGAATGTGGTTTGTCTGATTGGGATGAAAGTATATTCCAGGGAATATTCTGCCAGTAGACTACTGGACAGAGCGGGGAGGTTGCAGATTGTGACGGGGGATAGGAATAGTGATTACGTGAGAGATATGGGTAGTGATAATTTGAGTAATATGGGTCGTGATAATATGGAAAATATGCATATTGATAATATGCAATAAAACGAGTTTAAATATTTTGCTGAAAACATGACACAATTGAAGTCGCTCATAACTTGATGTCCGTTTAAATGAAAGGCGAGTTCTGACAAGGTCCACTGGGTGGGCTTCCAGCCAAATGCATATTGGCAGGAAAGAGAAGCTGGCGTGATTGTACAAGATCGTTGGCGATCTGGGGTCCAAACAACGTCCCTTGGTAAGTATTTACGGTGGTCCTGGTGGGAAAGCCCACAGAATACCTGTCATATTTTATGACCAGATCGGAAGTGGGCCCTTGCGCACTTGAATAATCTCTCAGTGAAGAAGGGTGATGGCACCATCTGGCCCGAGGAGCTGTTCTGTGATGAGTTAAATATCCTGGATCGGCATTTAGGTATCCACGATGACTTTGATATACTGGGACACTCATAGTGTGAAATTCTGGGAGTCAGATACGGGACCATTCAACCGAAGAGGGTTAACAAGCTCATCATATCCGACTCTCCGGTGTTGATGGAATTATTTGTTCAAGCAGAAAATAGGCTACGAAATGGGCTGCCGAAAAATGTCCAGGATACGTTGATGAGGCATGAGGATTGAGGGACTACTGATAACAAGGAGTATGCGGCGGCAACCATAGTATTTTATACACTGCATATATGCAGGCTTGAAACATGGCCAGACGGGCTTAACGCAACTTTCGGCTCGCTGGGGAAAGGTCCAACTATTTATAAAACAATGGCCGTTCGTCATACGCATACAGATAGATTTAGGAAGAGTCTAGGCGTTTGTGACTACTTGCCATTTAACTTACGTACGAACAATTATGCGTCACAATTTTCTATCTATTCAGGTGTCTCCGTGTCAAGTTGTAGCATTGAATTATCCACAAATTACATATAGTACATTTTATGTTTCAAGAACGATAATATTGATAGTCTAAGAGCAGTCTGCAGCAGAGCAGGTGGCAAGTAATCCCAAAAGAAATAGAAAAAAAAAATGACGCAATTAGAGAAAGTCAACAAGAATGAAAATATTTGGTTTGGACAAGGGTGAAATGCGGCTTGGTTCAACTCGTTAACTTCAAGAACATCGCTGGATGTAAATTTATATTTGTTAGTACTTATGTGTTATCTAAACAAGATGTCAGAATGCAGTCTAAAAAGGTTTATCATTAACGGAAGCTTACCACTGGTAACCATGCTACACTCTGAGACTGACACAGAGGGGGAATGCTGGCGATGGACGACCAAACCGTTAATTTGGAGCGCTGAAGATCGGATGAGCTCAGTACAAAAAATAACTGTCCGGGAGCGAGAAACTCACAGTTACATCGTTGCAGGGACGCCATTCTCCGGATTTTACCCATACCAGCTGACACAGGCCGAGGTAGGCCACTAACAGAGTTGTCGCGGGAGGCCGGTGTCGAAGCCAGAAAAGCCCTATGTAATCGGAGTGAGTAACCCGATGTTGACGTGCTGCAAACAAATATACAGGTGTATAGTGGTGTTAGTCTCTAACTTACGCAATATATAGGATAATAGGCAACTCACTGGATGTTCATTGTTAACATTCCCGAAGGTCCACCCTCCAATATTGAGTCGGCTCAGTACTATGTCGAATTGCCGGGGGTGGGCGCTGAGGCAATCGTGCCTCGGTTATGGTACTGAAAAAAATGCGTTAGACGAGACCAAAGAGATCCGCGCAAAGGAATGAAGTGTACGAACCAAATGCTGGAGACAGGTCTGTCTGCGTGCTCGTACCGGCCAACACCTTCTGCTCAGTGGCTTCGTCGTCATCGTCGATGAAGGAAGATTCTGGAAATAGTAGGATAGTTAAGTAATATATGATGAAAAGTAAAAATAAATGACACGAACCTGGTACCATATACTCCGATCCATCATCACCGGCAGTTTGTGACTTGGGGTGGATGGTGGTATTCGTCTTGGGATTGATGTGAGGATGGAACATCTCATTGTTGGGTCCTGCTCAAATTAAGTCCACTATGTATATACGATGACATTAATTAAACGATGTCGGACAAACCTTGCACAATGCGCTGGGTGAATGATCCCGTCCATAGCGATCCATCCAACATGAGGGGGCCATGCTCTCTAAGGTCGACTCCCTTTCCCCTGTCTTCCCACGAGATACGTGGGGTAGAGTCGGGATCTGCGTCGGTGCCCTCGAGGCTACCGTCATCTACAGCGGCTGGGCGATCAGCCGAGTTGCCCTCGACGCTACCGTCATCCACAGTGGGTGCGTGATCAGCGTCGTCGGTTCCCTCGACGTTGCCGCCATCCACAGCGGGTGCGTGATCAGTCGCGTCGCCGCCCTCGACGTTCCCGTCATCCGCAGCGGTTGCTTGATCAGCCACGCGCTCACCCCTGACATGCGCGTTTTGAAGACGAGAGTGTGCGAAGTACACGATGGCGCCGAGCAGCGTGAATACCAGAGCGGTGTGTATCAAGGTAATACACGCGCTGCCGATCACCGCAGCATGTCTAGAAAATCATTGTCAAATATATAACTATTCGTCGCTGCATATAACACTTACCGTTGCTTGAGCTCACGACAGATCGTCTCCTCGATGTGTACACGCAGCGAGTGTGGCAAGTGTACGACGCTGCTGGGTTGTGCCTCTGAATGGCCTGCTCATCAACACCGTTGCAAGGTTGCCTTTTGAGAATGGATGCAGTCTAATGGGAACGCAACTGGGAAGTGACAACATAGCAGGCAACAAATAAGAGCCACCACCACTCACACATCGCTGTAACAAACTGAATACAAGGAGTGTTTCATGTCACTCACGGGAAGCCAACCAAATAATCCCGCAGCCTGCTCCAGGTTCAACTCAAGGTTTGTAAATATCTTGAATCCTGTGACGGCAGCCAAGAAGGGACTAAAACCCCTGTTGAAACCTGGGAGCTTGTAGCCAAGCAATATAGAGATAATATCCAACACCTTGAACTGAGTATCCGAGACGTAGTGCTGAAGGATGACTGATAATAGTTTTTGCGAGATCGGTGCTGTGGCAGTAATGTGAGTATGGTGGCGGAGGTGGCAATGGGAGAAAGAAGGGCAGATGCACGAACTGAAAATCCAAGTAGAAATGGAAATAATGCCGGGAACCATGGATAGCATCAAGTTCAACTGTGTCATCAACAGACACAGGAACACTGATGGGACTATTAAGGTGGTCAGAGTGATCCCGCTTAGGACCACGATGGATCTGGTGAAACTGAGGGGCTTCATCGTCGTTGTAGAAGTGATGATGTTATTCAAGTGCTTGGATTCGGTGGCAGTGCAGAATAAACCTGGGGTGGGAAGGAACGAGGTTATACCAAGGGGTGATATTATAGCGCTAAAAATATCATCGATTGCATTAGGAACCATGCATCCGAACTTGGAAGATCAAGAAATGCTGGGCAGTGTGTATAGATATTTATTCAGGCCATGAATAGTGATTGTCGAGTGTCCCGCACAGCCTGACGCGTTTTCTTAAGATAGATCAAGTTATAAATTTCCATTTCCTTTCTATTAAAAAATAGTATGGGTTGGCTTAATGTCAATGCACAAACTACAATGGCTTCATAACCTTGTAATGAAGTACTTGTACCGATCAATATGTCAGTCAGTGAATCACCTTCTGACATGATAGGTTGGGTGTACATGGGTTAAATCAGGTATCAGCCCACTGAGCGTGGTCAAAGTACAAATGAGTAAACCTTTACATTTTTTCATTTTGACGTCAGCGGAATGACAATAATTCTGAATTATTTATGGGCAAAAATAAGAGTATTTATCTTTATTGTTTTGGATGTAATGAAACCATATCGGCCGATACCCTACACAACCTCTATTTGGCCAAAGACCAGACGGTTGAGAAACGAAGCGTCGGTATCGCCTGTTTTAAGCGTTGAAAGGATGCTTCTTAATGGCACTTAATTTGACAGGGGTGCCCTGGGGACCCATGACAGGGAAGTCGCTAATGGTCAGTGTCGGTCATGGGAGGCCGTGGGCTGTGGTATGTGGCTCGTGTATGGGTATTTGAGCCGATTTTCGGACGTCTCGGGGATCAAATTCTTTATTTACCCCTTATTTTTGAATTGTGGTTTTAATATGGAAACATCGTCTCTACTTTTAGCTTGGGTTCGAAACAGCCGAAATACATGTCTCAAATAGAGAGTATTTGCAACTGATATATATTAGCTAATATATATTAGTTGCAAATACTCTCAAATGACGAGAAACATGTATTGGTGTTGATATCTGGAAGGCCGAGTAAATTCGTTGACTACCTACCTTCCTTCCTTCTTCACTGCCGTAGTCGTAGGTCTATGGCATCGGTAGTGCATTGACTTGGTATACATTAAACCTGTGACACGACATCAGGTGGGGGCTAAATATTGGCGAACGTTGCATGCGATCAAATGGCATGGTTGGGGGCGGGGGCGATCCCGGCGGAAGCCCTTCGATATATTAACTGATACAGTAAAAATTTATATAAAAACTTAATTTATCATGCCTTGTATGATCCAAGTAGAGCGTGTTCATTTCCCAGCAGCCTAAATGGGGAACATGATTCGCAGTTCCACCTAGTCTCCTGACCATACGCGTTCCTACCCCACTAAGAGCCGTCATATGGCATACACGGTGCATGTTGTCGGTTCCCATCAGAGATGATAGGACGGAGGGCAATGGCACAGGGGTGGCATTAGGCCGCCGAAAAGTTACAGTGGTAAGTACAGCGGGAATTGGAAAACGGTGGATAACGGGTTATTTTTACGTTCTTTTACAGACTTTTCGTATTGTCTTTTTTTTGCGTTTATCTTGACCTCGACTCTAAACAAGAGACTGTTCATGCGCTCTTTGATTGTCCTATTAAGGAAACGAAGCCCAGGGACGCATTAATGAACCCAATGAAAGCCCACAATGAAAGAGGTTAGGAAAACCCATCGATCGATTCTGCGCACCTGTTTACAGGCAATTTCAATTCTTTTACATAGAATTCATCTTCTTGACAGCTATTGCACCACTATTTTCTAAGGTAACAGACGCACTGCGTCCCGCCTTTTATATACCGTCGAAACTAGCTCATGGGGATCTTAGCCGACAAGGTACATATACTGTGTGTGATGGGATAAACAATGTTGTTGTGACAAAACCGGCAATGCTCATACCCTAAACGCGGGAACACCTGCCAGATCGTATATCGGACTAGACCACCCGCTTATATTTTGCTTTCATCGTACGAGCGCATTTTTCACTCACACGCGTATATATGTATGCGATGCTATGAAGTGCAACCTCAGTCGTTTCCCTACAGCGCCGCTAGGCAGCGGCTGAGTCTTGGGCATCCGCTGCCCCTCTTCTATTCTAGCTCAGTCCAATTTTGTCAGTTGTGCGGTCTTTCATTGTCCTGTAAATAAAACAAGAAGGCGAAGTGAAGCACTAGCCAACCCAATCAAAGCCAAACCATGAAGACAAAACATCCATCGACCTCACGCACCAACTTGGGAGCTCCAAATCAAGCTCGGCCTCCTTCCACTTGGGACTGATTGCTTTGGCGTTTGAGGACAGCATGCAGGATCCTGTTTTAACGAGGCCTATGATCCCTTCAGTCGAAGTGACGAGCGAGAGAGCTTCTGGCTGTCGACATCCATGGACAGTTGCGGCATTCCTCTAATATTCAAATAAATGACATGCCCGTACCCTCTTGTCTTGTTGCATGTGTTGCATCTCTTTCTTAGTCTCCTTCTATAGACCTTTCGTGGGTTTCGAAAAGACACAGTGGGCAAAGGAAAGAGCTTCTAAGACTTTCCTCAACTACGAGCAGGGGCTGTAACTGCGACGGGACTGTTGGGAATTTTCTTCTTTGGCCGTCATGGTGCAGTGTTTGGTAAAGCTTAGAGTTTGGGCATGGGCCTCGAACTCGTCAACATACCTCATCGAAGGCGACGCCACAAGATGACTTGCCCATGCTTGCGTGACCCTGGGTGGCAGGCTCTGTGACCCTTGCCGTGGAATTCTATGCAAAGCCGTCGGCCTGATGCCTGGATGCCTCAGACACGATCATTCAACTGGGTCAGGACTTAGGCAGCAGGGATCGGGCAGGCTGGCACCTATTCAGGCCGACACGGCTGATACTGATATTTGGTTTCTTTGGATACTTTTACCAAACCGTGCCGCCAATTTCCCCCCATACTAGCACGGCTCCCCATGGAAAAATTACAAGTATGGATTTAGCCGCAAGTGATTGAGCCTTATAATCCTTTATGAATTTTAAGAGTTTATTCCCCAACGGAACGGTCGATTGTCTAAGGGTGCTTAGAGGTATCAGCCAAGGTGTGATGGAATATCGAGGCGACAGCATAGCAGTCACCAGGAACTTGCGGGGAACCATTGTAGATGGCGAATCCTCCATAATGACTCTGCCGATCTTCGTTTCTTCGCTAGTGCCAAGCCCGGATATAAAGGCGGTATACGTATTTATGAGAAGCCATTTCCCCCGATATCGGATTTTACGTGGGTAAGACAGCCTTCTTTAAAATGATATTAGCATGCAATGGATGGCATTTACCAGAAGCGAACATGCCTCAAGAGATCCACCCCCTCTTTAACAATTATGCTCAATTGCCCCATTGTTAGCTGTTTTTTCAAGCAGTCTATTCCTTGTCTTTCCCCCCTCGCCTGTGTCTGTGAGCCTTACAACCAACCCTCCTTTGGTGCTCCTCCACATGCCATGTGTTGAAGAAGCACTTCCCAACCAAAATGGATATCTTGGTGCCGTACAGTAGCTTTGTCCCGATCCGCTCCATTGCCAGACCACAAAAATAACCGGGGTCGAATTCGACGACTGTTGGATTGTGAATGACAGGTGCGAACACCTAGTCATGGCTTCTCTCTCAATGTCGAACATCCCTTACCCAATTCCTGATGAATCCAGCAAGCCATGTGGCTGCGTGGCTGCTCCAGGCAAGTTGCAAAACCACGGCACTAAATGAAAAAACAGTCCGACACATTGGAGTCGATTCTTGAAACAAAGCTTAACATACCGTTGCTGAACCCATGAATCAAATGCGTCCTTGGTGATCGATTGCATGCTCGTGACCTGGTCTATGGTTACAGAGGCCGTGACCCTCTCTATTACACGTCCATAGTCTCTGAAGTATATCCTGACAATGACTTTCGAGGACTGTGACCCGTTTAGATTCCAGGGCATCAGGCGAGATCAATGGGGGTAGCACTTCGAACCTGGTCAGGGTGACTCAGTACTACCTCGTGGTCGGACATGGGGAGTGTGGGGTGTGGAAAAGAGGCGTGTCACGATAATG